>JAAXYV010000570.1:0-11804 GCA_036851875.1 Novacerus sp. FZ-2019
CTCAGCAGAGCTGGTGGTCGGTGGGCGGTGGGCGGAGGGATGATTTTGTGCCCATCTATGGTTCAGACCATTTACGTGAGTAGCTAGTCGATATTAATAATGTGAATACCAAAGAGACAGATAAATAATATGCACCTACGTATTGGAAATTTCTGAAAAGATATGAATTGAATTTTTAGTACCAGGTAAGGTTGACATGGTAGCTTTGATGTCAAATATGGAGTGTATGACAAAGTGACAACTCTGCTCTACTTTACATTTAAATACAGATGTACCTGGAATACAACTGGCAATGTTTATGACGTGACAGCGGCGTAGAATATTATAAAACTGTCAATTTATTCTGCACTTGACATCCCTATTACCGGAATTCAAAGGAAATTAGAAACTGTGTGCAATATTTACTATTGTCAATTACAATGTATACCTATATGTGTATACATGTATGCAAATACATTGAAGAAACACTGTGTCAAATAAAAAAAGAAGCTTAAGTTAAAAGAAGTGCATTAATAGTGGATGGAGGAGCACCTTATATTGTTGCCCACGGTTTTATTACTAAGTAGTACAATAGCAATCATTCTGAAAGTCTAGTCGTCCTTCTCAAGCCACACAAACATACAGTTACAGTGCAGTGTAACTCGGATTAATACCGTATTTATTCAAAAGTTGGTTAGGAGCCCAACTTCTAAAGTACTCAAATACACCCTATATACCCCACCCTCTTTAAGAGAAATTCTATTTTTGGAGACCCTGCAACTTTCAAAAATTGATTTTCAAATTTAAATCTTGAATATTTCTATAATATGCATTCTAACAACACTCCATCTTCGCAGCTATCTTTCAACTTTCATTTTTTACCCGGCTATCATTTGTGACTAGTCATCTTGTGAATAACTACGGTATGACTGAAGTAACTAACATTACCTACTACAACATGAGATTTTCAGCATATTCCTAAAAAATTTAATGAATAATGTAATTTAAATATGTCTGTCTTCTGCCTGTGGGAAACACTTCACCGTAGACCATTTGAAATCTTAATTGAAGGAATGCAATTTGATAGAAGTAATAGATAAAAGTATCAGATCTGTTGGCAAGTTGTAGGAGGTTGGGAAAAGGTAAACTGCGGACGCGGACGGATACGAACTTGATGGGTAAACTGCGGATACCTAACTTGATTGGTAAATCTTTTTCAAGGGCAAGGCAGAGAGCTAGGCATTTTATATTTATGTGAAATATGCATTTCTGCGTCGGCAGTTTATCCAGGCCTTAATATTAGCTGTCAAAATGCATCCCACCAAATATTCATTCCACCCATACCAGCCAAGTGAAACTTCTAATACGAAGTAATGAAAAGAGTATGTGTATAGATACCCCTTCACGAAGCACATACTCAATTACTAAGCAATATTTATGAATTGAAATGTCAAAACAAAAATATAGTAAAATCTTAATAATGAATGACTTGGCAGTTCTAACACGAATCTGCTGGATGATGATAATGATAATGCAATCAGAAACCAAAAAGACAAAAGTAATCACGAATGCTACGTATTAGTATTGAGCACTGAAATATCACAGAATCAAGTCACATGAATTTTTCAAAATCAAAATTCATACAATCCACCTCCAAAATTACCTGGAAAATTGTCTTCACAAATTGAAAATGTAATTTTGGTATAAACCACAAGATTTTAGATTACCAACTAACTATTGTGTACCCGAATATATATGTATCCATCTAGTTGCACTGCTACAATTTATATTCATTTTCGTACAGTTGTGTTCATGCTTCAAATAATGCTGTATTAGTGATGCACAAATACACAATTTCAGTCTTCAACACCTCTAGGCTACCAACTAGATCCTAAAAATTCAATTTATTAATGCATCATGCAGTGTAATTTTAGATTATACTCTGCCTACCATTCATAGAATTTGTTCATTTTCATTTTTCAATGCCAACTGATTACTCTGATTGCTAAAGGGTGTACAAATTTGAGCATCGGATATGGAAATTATTTCGCTCTGTTATGTACAAAAAAATAAATACCACTAGCACAAGATTTTTTGTTAAATTATTTTTTATATTACAATGTATATCTAAATAACCTGAGGACATTTATGTTTAAGTACGTTCACCAGCTGAAAGCTGAAAATAGTTACTGTTAAAAGAATGGAAAGCCTGCAGAGAAAGATATTGCATCGTATTCCAGCAATTGCATCTACACTACACCCGCATTTGAATTCTTCACGTTGTTCTCCACACGTACTTTCGTCATATTTTGCCATTTTTAATTTGGCACGTAGCTTCATGACATACTTATGTCGTCTAAAAAAAAGCATGCAAACAACAATTGTAGCAGAACCCTTTCCAGCATCAATTATACGTAGACATGAAGTTCTCGTCTTACAGTATACATACATACCTTATACGCTACTATTTTCCAGAGAAGAACACAAGGTCAGTTCAAGAAGCACTGTAGTGACAGATTCGGAGCACTCATCCTCAATGTGGGAATTTATATTCAAATATACAATTCCATTCTATATTATTTAATGTCTTATCGTTGTTGGGAGAGTCCTATTTGAGTATACAAACTGTGTATCACAAAGTAGTCTTTACAGAATACAGTACACCCACAAATATATGTACACAAATGTTTGAAGTTACATGACAAGACGACAGGCCATTTGCACCTATTAGAAGTACAGAATAAGACTATGGGGGTTCTTCCGATGTCTATAGGACGACGTTGTGTGATGGGACACATTTTATAAATAGTTTATTGATTAAGTACACAAGCGTATGTACGTTACGCTCTCTTAGGTAACTAAAAGCTAAACGAAGTGAAGTTTCTGCAATATTTAAGGCAACAAGATAGAATTTTATTATTCAATTATACTACGGACAGAGTCTACGAACCTATGTGGTTACACACAGTATATTCGGAAAGGATAAAAAACACTTCCATAGATTGCAAAACGTCCCTCCCCAACCACAACTATAACCATACTACAAGTCCTAACCTATACAGCTTAATTGCATAACAAGCTTTCAACATTTCATATTATGTTTTTAAGAAACTTTTTTTCTGGTTTTTTATAAAGCTGTCTATTTTATTTCTCGATTTTAAAATTGATGTTTACAAAGTATAATTGAATGGCGTACTTTCATTGCTTTTGTAAAATATGATGTTTGATAAAATGATAATAAAACATAGGAATGTCCATTCTGTGATTGTAATTGGTTTATTGCCAAAAACTTCATCCATTGCCGTACATACTCTGGTTCAAGGTGGCACGACCTGTCAGGGCCTGACCACAATAGGGGACGGGACAAAAAATGCATAGCATTAGGGCTCAGTCGGTCCGGTCCAGTCCTGGGTTTCAACCTGAACGTTTTCAGCATGGACCGTGAACCGGACCGGACCGAGGACCGGTGGTCCGGTTCGTTTCTCGACCGAGTTCTAGGCTACTGTAGTATCATCTTATAAAATTCAACGAAAATTACATTTTCAAGCAAGCAATATGATATTTTTAAATCTCGTTTGTATATTCAACTCAACTCACTATTTTACCAGTTTGAAAATAGTTTTAGTCTTGAATAAAGTTTGACTTCAACAATATATCAAAGTCCAAAATTCAACCAATGTTTAATTTATTAAACATCTTTATGCAGTTGGTGGAAGATATTCTTTGTAATTAGTAATAACTTTATTGAATTTGATCAATGTCATATTAAAGTGGATCAAATCTAAACAATATCAACATTCGATTAGGTATATATGTTAGTACTTCTTAAAGACTATTTCAGCCAGTTATGGTACCGGTGCAATGAGGTCCAGGAGCGGACAGAATTTTCCGGTCCTAAAAACTCAAGGACCGGGCCGGAATCGAACCGCCTGGACCGCCGGCCCGTACTTGGACCGGACTGGTTCGAGTCCTACATAGCACATGGTGCATATGGAAACAGAAGAAATAGGACAACCTATGTGGGTAACCTGAGGTACTATTCTTGCAACTAGGATGTGGTTGGGAAAGTCTTTGTAAACTTACCGTGGGATAAACTTTTTTTGTTTCGTAGCCGGAAATTTCCAATTTTGTACAGAGAAGAGAAATTGTCAGTGTAGCACGGAACAGCCCATACACACAGTCACACATCAGTAAATAATCCAATTTAATTTAAATGAATACCAGTACACAAGTAATACCAGTAAGGTATTAGCATATAATTGTTCTAGAATTAGTTATCTAGCCACACACATTGTTCATACTAGCACGTAACAATAAATAAGTTTTCGCACAGGGGTATTAGGGTTGTCCTTGGTAAAATGGACTTTGGATTTTTTACCGGGCCTCCCAGCCGATTTGTTGCATTTCATGAAAAAATCACTAAAAATGTTAGCCTAATTGGTCACGTGGGCATAACCCCTCAAGATGTTCCAATGTGGCTGAAATTTTTACTGAAGTTTTTCCTCAACATATGAAGCAATTTCAATGCGTGTCCATTTTAATTTTTCAAATCAAACATATAAGGAATACCCTAATATTCCTCATATGGCCCAAAATGATCGATTTGAAAAATTACTAAGGGACATCGTGATATATTGAGAAAAGAATTCAGTAAACATTCCAGCCCCACTGGAACAAATTGAAGGGTCGCTCGCGCATATTGAGTCTTGCATGGCCTTTTATATGCCCTTCCCCATGCTAAACATGAAGCGACCGACCAAACTACCTAATGTCCACCAAATGGACTGACATTTTTACCAATTCTTTTTTCATGAAATGGAACAAATTGGAGGGGAGGGGAGGGAGAGGTAAATTAGAAACTAAAGTTCATATTTAAAGATCACTTTAAGGGGCATTATTGTATCATTTTACACGTGAATACTTGAAAATCACACAATCATGGTTATAGAACTCTAAAGAAAGTTAGTTTTGACACAGGTGCACTTACATGCTGAAGTTTCTGTCCTTTGGTTCCATCTTCCTTGAACTCAAAGAATTCTGACTCTATTCTATCAACAATCTTCTCCCCAGTGAGTACCTTTGACTGGCTCTCGGAACATTTAGAGTGTATTTTGTGAATGTAGTTGTTATCGGTCACAGGTTCAAAAACTTTTTGAACAGGTTTGTTCAAAAAGTTGTGTAAGTTTTAGTTCTCAACATGAACTTTACATAGTCCTTTTTAATTTAATGTATGTACTTTGCAGCAGGTATATTAATTGCGGAATTACAAATATATGCACAGAGCTACGATCACAGCCAATCACAAGGTTGACTAAGTCGTTAAGCCCTATTGTACTTTGTGTGTACTTGTATACTCTACTCGCATACAGAAATTCCTGCCTTTAATCCTCCTTTCCTGCTCGTTTATAACCCATCCCATCCCACTAAACAAACATGCTTGAAACGCTATATACTCATAACAGAACTGTATATAATGCAATATGTAACCAGTTGGTTATCATTCTACAGTCTGTTGTATTGATATAAGAAAAACTTTCAAATTTTTAAATAGGAATTCTGCACTAAAATACTGTAAAGATGAGCATAGCAAAATATTTTGCAAATTTCAGTATTGTAACATTGAAACATCCTTTATATCAAGAGCTGCTAGAGTTCCGTATCACAAAGGCAGGTTCTTTTTTAAAGAATTACTCTTAATATGATGTATGTCACATGATCTATTTCAACATACATATAGGTATATTATTACCATTGTATTGTAGTGTGTACAGTTAAAGGTGAGTTACAAGCTACAAAATAAAGATCAAAGCTACAACTGAAATGAAAAACTATTATACAAGGGTAGAGCACTGGAAGAAACGCATGAGCTAGGTCAACAAAAAAATCACTGAAATGAAAGAATTTAAGAGGAAATCATTAGTTGTTTATGCATGAACTGCATTGTCTCTCATGTATTGTGTACCTTATATAAAGTACCTATCAGGTAATAATAGGAGGGTATTGCCTTGATATTACAAAACAAATGTTAGTCAACAGAAAGCAATGTGGCAGAAATAAAAGTTCGAGCTGGACAGGTTATCATTAAAAGGATACGCCGTCAACCATACAAAATACATCGTGCATGCATTAAGTTTACTCGACATGTGTCTTCTATTACTTCCACTAGGTATTTATCTTAGTCAATTTCATGTACTCATGAATCTATGTAAATATTTGTAACGTGAGTTCTTATATATGCAAACCCTGATAATACACACTTGATTGGAGTCACTGAAAGCAACAACGAGTACAAAAGACATTATGTATGAAAGTAATAATGCACTACTGCTTTGTTCGATTTCCTATACAGTTATGCATTGAATTTGGTTGCATTGACGACGCTGATAAGGAATTGCATGTGAAAGTTAGAAGTGAAATTGACTTTCTCCGGCTTCTACTATTGAGTTATAAAAACGTGATACTCTATTCCCTGTTTCCTAGCAGTGAAAGTTTTCTATTCTGATGCTTTTTCCTCATTTATATAGAGCAGAATGTATTATTTCAATGCAACTATTCAGAAAGTGGTTTTAATAATATTGCGACAATTTGAATACAGAACGTTCTTGAGTGGAATGAAAGGTTCCTTTCTCTGTGAGGAAACCTAACATGATCCTTACATGGAGGTGAATCTAATTAATGTGGTTTCCTTTGTACGTAGTTTTTCGACATTATAGTTTCAAGATTAATTGCTATTGATATTTTACGACAACCACTAACCTATGTATTGTATGTCAAGCATTATATCCTGGAAAACTACTTTCATTGCATCTGTAAAATCTTTGATAGACGAGTAGATATTTGTAGTTGTGTTGGATGTAGGCCGAGATATTATTGTATTTCTGTCAACCAATTGTTCGAGTGAGCATAAAATAATATACACTTACAGTCCTTGACTTTTGCTGTCTGTAGAAGGAAAATACGATATGTGTAATGTATTTTCACATCCATATAAATTATCAAAGTGAAACTATATATTTATGTTGTACTGTAGCTTTCATCAATTCCACTTCACTTCATAGGATTCAACTCTACAACAGTGAATTGAGGCTGTGTCACTATTGTGCTTGTGCTTATTGAGTTGCTCTTATTTCCAGTTCAGTTGGAGTTGAACTCAATGCAATGCAATAGTGCAGTAGGTACTTCTGTATCTATACAACGAGAAAGCTGGTTGAACAAAGTGATTTTCTATCGACCAATTTGATTCCTTGATGTGCTTTCCTTACTATATACTCATTTACTGTATATTTCTGCCCTGAAGACTGTTATAACTTTTTATTCCTTTAATGCTCTTTTCCCTTGTTCTTTGTTTTACCTTCAAAACAAGGTTTCATACTACTACTATATATAAGCAACTTTAAAAGAAGCTCAAAAGGCATTTATAGTTTACAGAGTGCTTCTTTCATATTAGTATATTATTTCTCTGTAACCTTGAGTATCCTCTTTCATCACTTCCAAAATTGTCCAATTTAGTTTTATTGCCATCAACCATTGCCTTTATATTAGGATGAGACGATGCATAAAATGTTTCCCCTTCTTCAAACCTATAGAGTATAAACTAGTACCTACCTACTCTGCGCCCCAACAGTTCTGTCCACTCCCTTTCAGTTTAAAACTGTTCAATTCGTATACCCACGTCAGAATAGAGTCCAGAATTTTCTTTTCTTGATTTAGTAATGGAAGGTAAAGTTGAAACTGTCTTGTTTGTTCTTGGTAATTTACTTTACGTCTGTATATAAATACGTATTGCGGGGAGACTACAATGTTTCCAACCTCTATTTGAGTACATACAGGTAGACATTCAAAGGAAACGGGGAAAGACATGAAAAAGTTTTTAGACCCGTCCTTCACAAATAATTCTAGGAGACTGAGACTGAACTTAAGCCCAAACAAAGGAGTTCGCTCACAGTTCTGTTTTCGACTATATAAAAACTTGATGGTTTCAAACATTACAAAACTTCGGCACTGTCTATGGTTTCAAAGTTTAAAACAAGTATATATATCGTATGTGCACTTAGGCCATGCAGGACCTGGCGTATTTCTAGTTTATTCCTGTACATGATAACGCATTCAAGCATATCTCTTACCTCTAGATACTAGGACTAGATTACTTACTGTGAAATAAGAAGAGTAAACTAGGTAGGCAGTATGCCTACCTAATATTGTTTGTTTCCAACGTAAGCACAACTTACACTTTGCCTTCCTTGCATGCAGGTCGGTTAGATTTATGACAGATCAGCAGGGCTTTGTTATTCCGTAGGCAGCAGATTTTATTCTCCTAGAATAGCTAATCTCTGGGATCATTTGCATCAAGATTTACTTCACCTATATACCTTTTGCTTCCTCCAGACAAAGTTTACATATGATGGTGAGAAGGAAACTATCATTTGTTATTCTGTTTTATTCTATATTCCTCTGTCTCGAGCAAAAATATACTAGAAGATTTACTCCTCCGTATTTAAGCTCTACACACGTTCAGGGGAAGTAAAACTACAATAGCTTACTCCACTTTTATCATGATCATATATAATTTTATGTACAAAGTGCGATCTACTTGCTTGGGTCCCGGGGAATGGTATCTGCAGAATGAGTCAGTATATTTTCTTCACTTAGATAGTAAGCACACAGGAGACGTGGGTATAATATATTAAGTTCAAGTTAGACACTCTTAGTGAAGTGGTTTTGCGGAGAGGAGTGTGTGTGTTTTACAAATCTACTTTTAATACATGACGAAACTCAACTCAAATCAACTGAACTACCACACACCGCAATCCAGCACACAACCGTAGCAAGTAAGTACCTGTCTCAAACGCAAATCTAGCTTTACGTACCCTGTAGGTGAAGTTTATTTAAAGTATACGTCTTAATCCTATGCTTTGTAATTCTTCCTTTTTCTACAACTACACCAGGGATTTCCCTGTAATCCCCGATTTTCACTCACACAATAATTGAATAGAGTATTCACCAGATTATACCAGCTGAATATCAAATGTCATCAAAGGTAAGGTGTATTCAACTTAGCCTTAGTTATACAATCACTCTTGGTTATATTCGCGACGCCAAGAGACATTAATATTTAGCCAGAATGTATATGCATAGGTACCACCATCGGGATAATACCTATAGGTAAGTAAATGCATACAGAAATTCTTCCGATAAATTTACATAATATGTGACTGCAACTTTGGTAGATGGAATGTTGTATTTTATTTTAATTGTGCATAGCATATATACTTAGAGAGAGAGAGAGAGAGAATTTGGAATGAAGGATTTATGTATTTTATTTTATTTGTGTTTGAATGTATATGTGGAATTACATTGAAAGCCTCAGAATTGTAAACAAAGGAAGTCGTCAAAGCCTTCCCCATTTTGTGCAATGTCGAACGTAAGTTCTAAGAAACAAAGAAAATACCCATTCATTTCCTGTCCTGTCCTGACTGTCCAACACACTTTATCTCAATGGAATTAAATTTGCTACAAGCTAGTCAGGACCATATCTATGATATAACAATGCTTGGCATTCTAGGCTATACAACGAGAAGCGGAAACGACGGCTACACTTTTATTCACTCTAGTAGCTCCTGGGTCCTAAAAGCAATTAATCGTACAGACAGAGCCAGCCGAGAACACCAAAGTGTTTCTCTTAGTGTGTTGTACGTACACTAAAGACTAAAGGCTAATTTTAAAATTCCGTTTATGTAAGTTAGTTGAGTTACTTACCTTTTATCTTGAAGCAACGCAGCGCAACGTAGATGAGTTCAGTTCAGTTCAGTTCAATTCAGCTCAGACCTTTGTTCCAACTTTCTCCTCTGCAGTCTTACTGGGACTAAATTCAGTCTCCTTTCTTTTCACTTGACTTGTCCTTCTTGACTTTTGAGTGGGAAGGGAATGGAAGAGTTGCTTGCTATGTTGAGTGGAGTGAAGTGGAGTAATCGTTAGCCCAATTTTTTCGCCTCACTCCAATGGAAGTTGCGAGGAGGATGTGATGGTGATGTGATGTTATGTGATGCAGTTGAAGTATATATGCAAAAGAGACCACTTCGTTTCGCTTAGTGTGGTTCAGAGGGGTTTGGCTTTGTCTGGTTTTTAAGTAGTGGTGTGTGCTTATATTATATGGATGTATGTATGGATATATATAGAGTCGACTGTAGAGTAGAAAATGCAAAGCAGATATCAATTAATGCTACTGTCACTTTTCGAAAACTGTAACGACAAAGGCAGTTAAGGCAAACCCAAGCCTATACAGATTTCCACTCAGATAGTCATTTAGAGAAAATCGATATTTTATACTGCAAAAGAGTTTTTAGTGTTCTTCTCAGCAACTGGGACTCAACTTGACTTGACTGCTGGTGCTTCTTCTCAATAAATAATGTGATGCACAGGAGCTCAGACAGGTTGAAATTGATTCCTTTTACGATAGGATTTTTCCAACGCCATGAAATTCCTAGTAACTACATGCACTAGAGAATATATACATGTCGTATCGTAACTCTACTGTCGTGGCAATATACTGTAATGTAATGCAGGTAGGTAGGTAGGTAGGTAGGTATGTATGTAAAGGAGAGAGAAGTAGCGTGAAAGTAAAGTTAAGTAATGTAAACCAGAGTACAGTGGAGTAGATAAAAGGAGGAAAACCGGGTATTTTGACTAAAATACTCTCTCCTTCGCCTGGATGTTTGTGGTGTCGTGAGCCGCTGCGGTTGTAGAATACTGGAGTAGAAAACAGTAGGTAGTTCTGTGTTGGTGTTTTACTCTGTTATCCTATCTCTCCTCTCCTAGGACTGTGTTGAGGCTAGTTTTCGAAACTCTCTAAAGCGAGTGTTGCTTGAGTTCATGCAAGGAGCTAAGTGTAGTGTCGACTAAAGTGAAAGTTGGGAATGTCGGAACAATAATATGCGTGGAACAGGTTTCGGTTTGAGCTTTGAGGCTAGGGGTTTGTGAGTAGATTGAGAAAGCACACTCGCTCATACTAAGACCAAGATCGACAAAACACAGGAGCAAGAGTAGTGGAGTGATGAGTGTGTGTGTGGTAGTTGTAGTGGTGCTACCATGAGCAGGACAGAGAGAGTGAAATGTGCAGAGGACTGCATTTACAGCTACCTACATGCCTACCTACATATCTATAATATTGTAGGAACATATATTGCTGCCTTTCCTTTGCTTACGTGTCTCCCTTCCGCTGTCTTTTCCCTGTGTCTGTGTATATGTGTTGAATAACACGGGGGAGGGAAAAGTTTTGACTCTGAGAACCAGAAGATTATAGTTAGTAGTCTAGTATAGTAGGTATGTATACGTATAGACTTTTGTATGGACGTAAGATTCGTGTATCCTCATCGTAAAACAGTCTCCTTACACAGAGACTGCGTCTTTCAATGCTCTAGTATTAGTGTACGTCTTTCCACACCTCACTTTGCCACATTGAAGCTGAGTTGAACTCGGTTCAACTCAGCTTCTTTCCTTTTATTTTATTTTATACTACAGAAGGCAGAGAAGGTAGTGTGCAGGGTGGAGGGTGGTCTATTGGAAACTTATTTTGCATTTTAGATTTGAATATATATACATAAATTGCTGCATCCAATCCAATCCAATTTATCAATATCAGAAAACTTAGCGCCATGGGATTTTATCAAATGCGTTTCCTCATTTTTGTGGTATCTAGTCTGTGTGGGAAAGAAACATTTTTATATTACTGGAAATTCATCAAATCGAAACCAACTTTTTTTCTTCAAAACGCCAGCCAAGATTATAAAGTGATTCGGAAAAACTTTGCCTAATCCTTGTCTAAAAGT
>JAAXYV010000571.1:0-11801 GCA_036851875.1 Novacerus sp. FZ-2019
TAATTTATGCCATATCCTAGACGCACAAGGCGATTCTGTCTCATAAATAGATGGCAAGTTCTCCTGTTCCTATTATTAAGTATCGGAAACTACTTTTTCTTTTGTCAGAATCATTTTGATTGTCACTGTGCCCGTATACATCCAGGATAACTTTCGAACGCTTGTATCGATTAAAACCAAATTTCATACACTGCATGTTCTTTTTGTTTATACGACGGTTCACTTCGTAAATGGGTCAAATTCAGCAAATCTTTAAGCAAATTTTAAGGAACTTTTCAGAATTACATTCTCCATAACCATGCTACCTCTGCCCTCTTTCTAGTATTCTAATATGCTTAGTCGTTGCTTACTTACTGGTTTGTTCTCATAGGTGGAGAATGTGCCCACTCTGTTTAATAAATAAAGCTAATTTAGTAGCATTGCGAATTATTGATTTTGGGTTGTTACTTTGTTACAAAACATATACGTCTATGTTCTGCAGTCTATTTTTCGTAAATAAATCATCCCTTTCCTATGTTATCGCAACACCACTTGACATAATAATATGGTAACGAAAACTAAGTGCGTAAGTGGCAAATTAATGCTTAATCCTAGGTTCGCTTTTCCGCTAAGTGGCTATGCCCATGCATGGTTACCATTTTTTATTATTTGCCTATACAGATATACAGATCAGTCGTCGTGCAGTCGAATCATATCAACTAACTGTTTGGTCTAACAAATCGACATTTTTCTTTACTACCGCTATACCGTGGCTAGGATCGATATTTGGTAAAATGATTGGTCAATCTATTCAAGTTCAACAACTATCCGAATCTAACGGGTCCGAATCATACGAGTAAACCTGAAGCAGTATATAATGTGTACGTACATATAATAGATACTTATAGTTTCATACCATCAAACCATATAGATAGTAGAGAAACAATTACTCTTACTTTATACTATAGTTTATGCTACAGACAGACGTGAGTATAATATCAATTGAATGAACTTTCTACCCATTCTATTCCATCCTCTTCAGTTCTATTGTTTAGGATATATGGGATCGAAATTTGTATCCTTATTTCAAAGTTAACGAGCCAGATCCTATTCCCATTATAAGTTTCAAACTTCCCTTTGTCTTCTTTTACAGCTGTGGAGAAAGATAGAAAGAGAAGTTGAGGAGGTATTTCACTTCTTAGGAAAATACAACGGCATTTATACTACTACTACAAGCCCAAGGATAGAACTTCCAGCGACAACAGCATGTGCAGGCATTCTCAAGTGAATGCTAACTAAACCCAAAACCAGAGAAGAATAAAAGATAAATCTCGTCTAAGGTTCTTAAAAATAATATTAAAAGAGTTGTACTATCTCTTTTCCGTTGAAGAGAATCCCAATGTTTTTTCCAGTCTTGACATGATTATCCCCGCGGCTGTACTTATTCAAGAGAATCAAAACAAAAAACAAACTTACACGATCTTTCCTTCAGACTGCAGTATTTATCAGTAACTAAATTTATCACTCCCGCATTGTCAAAATTCGTACATGATTTTAGTTCAGTACAATAAAAGTTGTTGCCGAGACAGGTGGTTTTTTAGTATAGAACGGGGGGCTTTTTAACGTACAGGAAAGTTTATTTATACAGACGGGACGGGGACGGGTTTGTTGACTCTAAAAGTTTTGTGACTGGAGTGGTGTGGTATTCAATTGCCTATCTCTGCATTATGTAATATTTTGCTCTCTTCTTTTTATAAGGTTTCTATACACCTTACAAATCTTCCACAGTCAACAGTCAACAGTGTATGAATACATATACAATCAAGCGCTGTCAGGAATAATTAGAAATATCAGAAATTTCATGTACAGAATATGAAATTATTCATTCTTCTATCCGCAGCACAAACACAGTTACAATACAAATCCACAATTATTATACTATATGAATCAGTCTGAGGATGTGCAAAGTAATTTAATCTAGTCAACCTACCAAGTACACTGTGAGACAAGTGTGCACGTACATTAAAGCAAGTTGCATTGAAATTGTGAAGTGAAACAAATCTTCCGGCAGTTCAGACTTCAGACAAGTAGAGGTAATGTTAGTTTTTCACATAGAGAAGCTCTCAACTTATTCGTAAAGTATAGCAAAGAGTAATGCAGAGCAGAGTAGAACAACGCATGCAAACTGATTATGTAAAGGACAGCAAACTTTCTATGCATGTACTTATATATACCTAATATGTTATGTGATGATGCTATGGAATGTGAATGCATAATAATATGGTTGTACATAATTTATCACTGCAGGCCAGAATGAATATATGAAGTGAAGCTGAATAATGTACGTCTCATTCATAATACACTTTACTATATATAACTAAAGGAAAGCGGTAACTTCCTGAATTTATATTCCTCCGAAATCGGGTTTTGTTCTCTTCTTGCTCTGCATGCTGGGGACTTTGGGAGTGCTTCTGTTTCTGCTCAACTCAATTTACCTAAATTCCTGCTCCTCGTGCCAAGTTCTGCCTGACACTCCTGACACTCCTGCCTGCTTCAGCTTCATACACACAATATCGACATGTAGATTGTATTATAGCATATTAGCTGCATTACATGGAAAGTTGGAAACAGTAGGTATACTATGGAGTATTCAGATGAAAAAATAAAATAAAATAGAATCCGAGAGATGCAATATAGTGTAAAGTGTGAGGTATTGGAAAGCAAAATAAAACGGGTGTTGAATGAAATACACTATATTACTATATTATATGTTGTACTATTTTCAACACGAAAAAATTTCACTATATGTTGTGTAAGTGAGTATTTTTAAAACGTGAAAAAATTATGCTTTGTGCCAGTCAATAAGTTTGAAGTAGTCGAGTCAACTCAGAAATTATTAAGAAGCTTTGGGCTGAAAAGTGAACTGTAAAAAAAAATATGCATTCTTTCATACGAGAATATAGAGTCAGTCTGTGACGGAAGGAACATGAAAAATTATGGTGTGGAAAGAAATTTTCTGTAAGGTATTTTATTCTTATAGCATAATAATATACAAGTAGGCCAGAGTGTAGACAGGGTTATTACATTCACTGTAAATAACTTCAACTTCCGTCCCAACTTTTACCCTTCTAGGTATACACATTTTATAGGAGGTTTGTTTGTTGGTATTTGTTTATGAACAGATACCTTTCTTACTACATAAAATACCTAAGAATGTATGCCATGTAAATTTCAAGTGAAAGTAGTTTCGGCTATAGTTGAAAGCGCAACCGACGACTGTAGCATTTTTGGACTTCTCTGACTTTGTTTCTGGTGATATGAAGAACTAGGTAGTTGTGTTGTGTAGTAGTCTATATGCACAGCACACAAAGGTTCAAATGCCAGCTACACTTTGATCCTCAGGGAAACAAATCTCGGCGTCAGTACATAACTAAGCATTAAAGACAACTTCAGTATGTAAATACAGTGAAATATTAACTGTATGGGTATGTATGAACATACCAACGTTTGTGTGAATTCTACAAAACTATGTCAAGCATGCATTTTATTTCGAGTGTGTACGTGTGGTAGGTATGTTCGTTGGGAATTACACTCTGCTCCAAAAAAATAAGACCAAACAAATCAAGGCCTTTCTAATTTCAATGTAACTCTCTTCCTTTAGGAGGAATTAAAAAAAACCAAAGCAGAGAAGCGTAAACTGAGGTTTGTTGAATGTGAATAGGGGAAAAGTCAAAGGAAGAATTAGAAAATGCTTTGTGACAAAAGCCGTCAAGCATAAAGCAAGTGAAGACTTTGTAAAGTAAAAGCCATCGATGGCTGGGTGAAAGAATGAAAGGAAAAGTTACTCTATGACTTTATACCTACAAAGAGTGAATAAAGTGAAGGAAGGAAAAAAGCTTTCGTGAGAGTAGAATGGAAACGTAAGGGAAATTGACTTCTTCAATCTTCATTTGCACCAGATTTTTCTTGAAAGCTGTCAATGCAAATTCCATGTACAGTATTACAAATACTCATATACTATTACAGTAGTATGAGTTTGAGAAAGCTGACTACCTGACAGCATGCACGTATTTGCATAAATGAATCGGATTCGTCATGTAGATTTGTACAAATGTAAAACGTGCTGTATACAAAGAAAGTTTCATATTGTCTCTCTGCAGATTCCTGTCCTCAGTTACACAAGTTTCTGGTAAGATTTACGTGGGGGTGATAGAAACTTAGTCTTGTGTTTTTTCGTGATTTTTTTTTACAACGCAACCAGTGTCTCTCTGCTGGAATTTCAATTTCACATTTCCTGGTAAAATTGTAAGCCGTTTTTATAAATTTAGAGCATCTGCTACACAAAAACTTGCCTTAGCTTCTTTTTCAATCTCATTTTCAAATCAGCAAAAGTGATTCTCAATAGAACTGTACGACATATTTATACATAAGTTGCAGATGTAGTTGAAGTTAAGAGAAATTGTTGGAATTGTGTGTGCAGGGCTTGAAAATAGCTACACGATAGTGTCTAAATGCTTTCTAGAAAATTAATGCAACGTTCACTAAGCAACAGTTGATACGGAGAAACAGATTAACATGGATGACTACAGCTACAGATGGAGAAGACAAGCTTACAATTTTATGAGTCCACATGCATACATATATGTTATAATTTAATGCAAACGTCAGTCGTTTTCAAGACATGGCATCTCCAATAACACTCTATGCATACAAATAAACTACACGGGAACGGAGTCGGGAATACAAAATAGAGCTCAAAACATAGATAGCACTCAATAAGAAACAGAATAAAAAAGATGCTGAGGGGATTCAGAAGTTACGAAAATAAGATGCAGTAAATTACAATACAATACGTGTACGTATCAAATCCAATGGAGTAGAAGTGGAAGAAAGTTATGGAATTTCTATTAACTTTCCTGCTCCTATGTAGTTACCCCTTACATTGTACATGTTAACCTTTTGGTTTTTTCCCTTCCTTTTACCATTTAAATGCTTTATCATTTTTTTCAGAACCTATTTATGGGCTGTCCAGAAACTGCTGCAGGGTCATTTTTTTTCTAAAAAAAAAATTTAAAAAAAAAGCATCGCAAATTTTTAGTAAAGAGAGTAAAATAGTTTTTAGAGCTTACAATTATACCTGACTGAACCTTCTAACGGAAAATCTTTTTTAAAGTGTAAACCACTCGTGAACTGGGTTCAAAATTAATTTATAGTGAGTAATTAATTTAATTAAATAGATAGTACGGAATGCCTTTATGTTTTAAATTGTGAGCATATTTCAAAGGTTGAAGGTATTTTACATAATGTATAAGGAAGGTATTTTCTATAGTTGTACTTTTAATGTGTATGTTGGAGACTGGAGATTAGTTATTTGCTACTGTGTTGTTGTTGTAGTTTATGGACGTGCCCTAAAGGACTATTAGGTGGGAATCGGGAGTGCTATATGCTAGATTATAGATATAAGATACTGCCTTGTGTAGAGGATATATGTACAATAAAATAGTTCAAGCTTGACTTGGTTTCTTCTTTGTAAAGAAAATTGGTAAATGAAACTGAAGGGAGAGGAGCACAAAGGGAAGAAACGAGAAAAGAAAAAAACCAAAGAAAATCGAAACAGAATATGGTATAATATAACCTTACTTTCTCCTCCCCATTTGTACATACATAGATTCGTTTTTATAGTTTACTGTGCTCTTTGCAATGTCTCTAGTTTCGCATCATTACATGATTTCGATTTCCCTTTGCTTTGATATGCATTTATATTTTCATTTTATTTTATCATCCGTTCAATGTCCTATTTTTGAAGTGCAGTCTTTCAATTGATAGTCCTGTGAAATTATTTTCTGTACAAAATTGCTCTTAACCGTTGCTTCAAACTATGTACGTACACATTATCAGATTCAAAGTATGAAGCAAATAAAAAACATCACAATAGAATTCCAAATATGTGAAATTAATTGTAATTTTGGTTTTATCGTTGTAAGAATAGAAGGCAAAAGATAGGTTTGAAATATACTAAAAAATTCTTTAAGGTACAAAGTACGTTTTCAATTTGTTCAATCTACTCTACACGTCGCACACTCCAACCTCCATTATCATGAACTTCTTTTGCAGTCGTGGGTCGTGACTTTCACTTTTGACATGTTCGCTGTTATGTCAGATTAAAGGGAATACCGGATGTGACTATGGTGTCAGAGAGAAGTGGAACTTAGGAATCTATTTGTATTTTGTGAGAGTGACTACATGACCATTCAGTATAGGTCTGGCTGGAGTCACCTGCGCAGGCCAGAGACCTATTGCAGATAGCATGGAATACATTTAATTCTATATGTACATAATTCTGTCTCCTTGTCCTGCTGTTACTATACACATGTATTTTCATTTCCTTGTTAACTGCCACAGGACACGTCAAAGAATGTAAGTTCAAGTTGACATTAGATAAAGAGACATGCAGGTCTTCCCACCTACTTACATGTATTATGTAATACTTTCACAAGAAAATTCTCAGTAGTGAATTTTACAGGACAGGGTTATCGTTATCACATCCAACGTCAGATTTATTTATGTTAGTTTAAATTTATTGCCTGATTTATGTTACAAAGTTGTCCATTCTTACTTATTTTTGTACAGTTCATAAAAACTACTTTATTCAAATACACTTACGATTATATAGAAGGCATGATTTAAATAATATGAATTTAAATTTTGATAATATTTCGTATAATGGAATATAATGGACGTGCATTTATACATATAATGTACAATTTTTTTCAGAAACGTAATTAAGGTAGAGACAGTTAAATTAAAATATGTGTATCTTGTAAATTATTTCTGTTTTTAAATCATTAACGACATTCTCAAACACAAAGCGAAAGAAATGAGAACTAATTAAGACCCAGCATAGTCAGTATGGGGAAATCACTTTCAATCCGAATCGGATGAAACTTTGCAAACTGATAGAACTCGACCTCCTGAAGAAGTTTGAATAGAATCAAAAGAACTTCAACCGCATAGTTTGACGCCAGAGGCCGCCAATAAATGGCTTTGTGAAATTTCCCTTGCAGTATGATCTGGCTACAAGTTGGTACTGATGTAACTTGACCCCCGGAACAACTTTTAAATAGCACTCAAAGACCTTCACCGTATCGTTTGACCACCAGAGGCCGCCCAACAATGGTTATATGAAATCTCATTTCCAGTCAGATCTCGTTGCAAGTTTCACACAGCCATTGTTCAACGGCCCCTGACGGTCAAACGATGCTATGGAAGTTTGAGGGTGCTTAAAAAGTGGTTACCGAGGTAAAGTTTCATCAGTGTAGCAACTTGTATCCAGATCCAACTGGAACTGAGATTTCACACATCCATTGTTTGGCCGTCTCTAGTGGTCAAACGATACGTTGGAATGCTTCTTGGCCCTATTCAAACTTCTTCAGGAGGTCGAGTTCGATCAATATGTAAAGTTTCATCCGATTCGGACTGAAAGTGATTTCCCCATACTGACTGCGGAGTCCTTTCTAGTACCACAGGATATATGGACGCTTGACTACAGTAGTATTGTATCAGTTCCACTTTTTTTCAGTTCAGTTAAATCCAATTCCAAATTTTCCGTTTTTAGCACTTTCAATTAGTTTTTATTCTATTCCAGTTCCATCACATGTTTCTACATTTCAGTTAGTTTCAATTCTACTTCAATTCCTAATAGTTCCAATTCCTAGGAAGTGAAATGCAATTGAGTACTAACAAAAGTTCTATTTGTTTATGTACAGCTACGGGAAGAATAATATCTTCCTTATTCTCCAACG
This sequence comes from Novacerus sp. FZ-2019, assembly GCA_036851875.1. NCBI lineage: Eukaryota > Metazoa > Arthropoda > Collembola > Entomobryomorpha > Tomoceridae > Novacerus > Novacerus sp. FZ-2019. The sequence continues at coordinate 7,782 of JAAXYV010000571.1, forward strand.
CATAACATTGATTGAAGTGGTAAATTGAGTCATGCAAAATAAATAAGCTTTGCTCGTAATACTTCTTCCTGTGCCGCCAGATGGCTGTAGCTTTATAGTGGGAAATTCATTTGGAACTGAAACAGTGAAACTAAATTGAATTTCAGTTAATTTAAGGAAGTGTTATTCATTTGTCAGTTCCAATAACTTTCCAGTTCCTCGAAAGGTTGACAGTAGTCAGTCCAAATTAACTGAATCTGGAACTGACACAACACTATTTGACAATTAAGATAATTAAATTAAATTTTCTTGGAATTAGAATTACTGCAGAGTACATTGTAATGTACTTCTGATTAAAACTTTACTTATGGTTAGTTCAGTTCATTTGTTTATATAATTCATAAACTTAACACTTATTGACTTTAAAGGAACTATGCGTTTAAAAGGAGTAGAAACGTTTATCTGTAGGAACTACAAGTCAAGTTTTACAAATGAATGTAGACGAATATTATTTTTGTGTCCAAAGTTGTACATTAATGCATACAAAAATATAATTTTTTGCTAAACCCCAAAGTTGTCCATGAATGAGTAAAGACAAAATCAATACATAGCATAAAAAACTTTTGTATAAATTCCTGGTACTGTAGGTCCATCCTGCTGTGTATGATGAAGTTATCATCTCGTGGGAAGTATAGGTACCTTCCTATCCTTTTCCTTTATCCTTTCAACTTCCATGCAATTCCAATTCCATTAAACTTCTGCCGTTTGTTTAACTTCAAGTAGTTTTCAAAGGAGTTATAATTTCATGAAGCATAATGAAGCTCGTCTCTTTGAGCACACTATGTACCTTCATTCTAATAAAGTGATACCAAATTAATTAAGAGTGAGTCATCTGTACTAACTTGAATACTTGCACTAAGAATTCACAGTGTATTGAGTTACTTTCATCTTGCAGGGCTTTTCGCAAATAGAAATTCAATAGAAGAAGATGGTATCGTGATCGTCGTCAAATTGTATGTTGGATGCCTCAGTACATTTTGTATTACATTAACGGAGGTGGTAGCCTTTGAAAGCTTTTCCATTCTCATTCATTAATCTAGGATTTTACCTATACCTATATATAATAGCTACCTTGTTCATTGCTGTATTCACTACACTCCGTACCAAAATAAACTCTTATATTGACATCTATTTTTCAGAGTATGGGCGGTGGTGACCTTACAGGACACCCCAGATGTAAGTGTATCCACAAAATACTTTTCCACACCATATTGCCCTAGTTCCTTTGAGTTCTCTTCTATTAGAAGTAAAGTACAGATAAATGAATTCGTTTCCAATATTTAGTGAACTACGAGATTCAAAGTAAGGAGTAATTAAATTTGGCAGCTCCTATTATAAGATTAAATTGACTTTGAGAGTAAATGAATAGGTTAACAGAATCAATACAGCTGAGCGGTCATATACTATATATAGGCAGTGGTTTAGAAATTCTCTGATCTAACATCGTTCCCTGTAATTTCATGATTCCGCATTTACAACGAATTTCTGTCGTTCCCTTACATTTCATGACTAGGTAGATTTTTTCGTTACATTTTTGCTACAACATGTACATTGTAGTTAAACCTTCAGTTGTCACATCGTATTCGTCGTCGTGGAGTAAATCCTCTGCTGCTGAATACTGTTCGTTTTATATTATTACAATAGTAGGTATACGGAAAGGACAACTTTCTTGCGATTGTATTTATCCGTTCTGCTTCGTTGAATCAGTTCGTTCCATCTCGTCTCCTCGTCCCGTATTTTCTTTCTTCGGTCGTCAGAAGTGATGTAGATGATACGACTACTATGTACTACTACTACTACTACTACTACTACTACTACTACTACTTCTACTACTACATATTGCACGATGGAGAATGGAGAACATCACATAACATCATATGATCCATGGAAGTCATAGTGGTAGGTTGAATTGAATGGGTAGCACTAGTGGGTTATTTTGGTGTTTGGTATATCTGTAGACTCCTGCAAAGTTCTTTACAAAACATTCTAGATGGAAAGAAATGTAAGTGTGTATATACCTAGTTTGACTGAGTGAAGAAAGTATTTTGTAGGTGAGCACGTAATTCAGAATTCCCTAAGGGAAGAATAAACATCAACGTCCTAGACTTGGTATCGAGACTGAGACTATCGTTGTGTAGCAAGCAACATATCTCAAGAAGGAAACGGAAGGGGTAGGAAAGAGCAGGAGCATGAAAATGAAGAAATCAAACTTTCACCGGCTGACAGAGTTTCAGGAAATAAGGCTTTTAGTAGTGGTGACAACCACGTCTATAACCAACCACATATACATGGACTTGTCGTTCACATCTAGGAATAAGAGTCAGATAAGAAGTAAGTTCTGTGATCTTCTAAAGACCGTGCAGTTTTGCAGTGACGTACGAAGTGAAGTCCTGTTCCTGTTCCGTCCTGTCCACACGAATTCAATGCAGTATAGTGCAGTATACACAATACAATAGTTGAATGGTTTCGAAAAGATTGTTCAATGTTGTATTATATCCTCCTCTTGTGTTATGCTATTATGGATTATAGTATAAAATTAACTGATGCAGAAAATGTTGAGGTCATTTTCACGGTAGAATGCTTGTAAATCTAATACGACGTCAATAGCAGAGGGTTTAAATGTATCCCTATATATATACCTAGGTCCTAGGTATATATATATGTGTGTGTAATGTGAGAAATTCAAGGAAAAGGAATACTCCCCTTCCATCCCATGAACACAATTTGGACAGAAACTGAGCAAATCTTATCTTCAAACTGACTCGGGACTTTTGCTATCGCAAACTACCAGTAGTCCTAGAAAAGAAAATGAACATTTTCAGAGAGTACCAACGAAATTAAATTCTAATATTAACTTTTTCTCATAAAGTTGGTTTTCACTTTGTCTGGAGTTCGAGTTTGGATGATTTTGTTTTTGTTCGGGTGAAGATTATAATGATTTAATATCTAGCACACACTCTATATGTTATGCTTTCATTATAAATGTGCTTTATTGTAGGTATAAAAGTGATGTGTTCAATTGTGTCACCGCAGAGGAAAGGCTTTATTATTTGCTTTGTTCCTTTACCATAAAGGAATAGTAGTAATAATAATAATAATATTCTTCTTTTTCTACTTCGATAACTGCATTTCCCCTTTTATTTTTATGTCTCTTTCGCTCTCTCCTATTTTCCTTCCTCCAAACCAACAGACTTTCACTTGGTAAAGACATAGAGTGCATTCAATAGCTTTAGCGCCAAGAGAAAAGAATCGTTTATTCTTGTGACCGTAAACTGGAACTCACTTAGCACCATTTTGCAGCCATTAATTCTACTCTCCCTATACCTACTTCAAGAAATGTGCACACTTTCAATGCATGGTTTTGATACTAAAACACAGGAGGGATTTGTCGGGTCATATTGCAATACATCATTTTATGTGCTTTCTAGGAATTTTTATGTCTTTTACTGTTATTTATGAAAATTATTCTAGTAAAAATATATTTAAATTTATAAAAAAAAAAAAAAAAAATTAGTGGTCTTTACAAAAAATGAATTATTTACTGCTGTCTCGTCGTAAAATGAAGCATTGAGCGTAACATGAAGAGTATTTTTTATATGTCAATCCTAAATGCATGAATCCATATGTGCATATTTTTAACCCTGGTCCGCTTCTGTTCTACATGCATAGAATGTAATGAGATGCAAATTCATTGAAATTCAACCTTGTACATCTCGACTATTATTCTTTTCTATCCTCTCTCATTTAGATCAACTAATTGTATGTTAAATTTTGATTAAATGAATGCTAAATTTTGGCCTGAAAATGAACACTTTGTAGTATTCTAAAGCTTGTAAAAATTTCGTTTAATATTAAATTGTATGTCGTTCCACGTAAACTGATAAAAATGTATACTAGTATTTTTTTGTATAGCAGGTTTATAAAATTTCATTAGATGTACTGTGAAGTTGTATACTTTATTTCGCTGTCGAAACTCCTTAT
>JAAXYV010000572.1:0-11798 GCA_036851875.1 Novacerus sp. FZ-2019
GATTTTGAAAGCTTATATAAAGTTATAAACAATACTTTGCTTTAAAGCATCATTCAACACTAACTTCAACAACATTGGCCATTTCAGTCTTGCAATTACTATCTTATAATATAAACGGAATTGTAACGCACGGAAATAAGTACAATTTTGAAGTGTATTATTTTATTTAAATTCCAAACTAAAATTGTATTGATATTATTTAATCAGGTCAAATACCGGAATAAAAAGTTACAATTTCGCTTCAAAATTGCACTTCTTAACATACACCACCCTATACAAACATTTCGCTAATGAGTGCTATATTTTATTTTACAATTAGATCCGTTTAATACATTAATCCATTTACTGTAATTATTAACAACAGCCAACCATTCACTCTGCATTAACACCATACATTTAAAATATTTTAAAGAATATTCAATAAAATTATACGGACACTAATAATTCTAACGTTCATCAAATTGACTGGATTTTACAGTTTCTTCAGTCACTCTTATATAAGTCACAAAGCATTATTTGCCAAACCTTGTAATACACAATAGAGCATTACAAGCTAAGAGTTGTATCTGAGATTAAAAATATTGTGTATTTATTCTGCATGAGAGTAGTGAACTAGTCCATAAACAGTGCTGTCTCAAATATTAACGATGAAATCTTAACTGGGACGGTATGATTAGGACAAGGAAACTTCGACAGATTGAACAAAAGGACGGAATTTAACCTTAATGCTTGACACATGCAGGCAAAGAAATAATCTAAAAACGCATTATTAATTTTTGAAAAATTGCCTTGCATTGGGGATGTCATTTAATAGGTTTCTTAGCCTTTGTCTATTATTGAGTTTTGAGCTCCTCAGAAAACGTAGACTTCTTGCTGTTTGTAGGCTATAGTGCGTAGTGAGGAATAATTAATTTCAATATAGGGAGCACAATATTAAGTAACTAGGTAAATTAACTACACATAATTATAGTCATGGCTTTGTTTCGTTTAAGTCTTCTATTACATGAAACAATACACATATGAATAACAATAATGCTAATTAAATGTAATGGAATGTTGTAGTAAAACTTTGAAAGAAGAGAGAAGCACAAGAGAAGTAATTACATATTTATATACCTATATAGATGATCACATCATCAACATTATCATCAACACACAAATATGTTTACGAGTCATTCAGCCTTGATATTTACAGTGTTTGCACAATTGTATATACACTACTTGTTCTGTATTGTATAGTCTTTGATTGAATACGTTTTAAAATCAAATGTATTTTAAATTAGTCAATGATCTCATTCTCAAAATTGCATAGCTTGCACAGAAATTATATTGCAACAATTCTGTGAGAAACTTTGAGATTCTTTCAATTCAATGCCTATATTTAACAACTACTACATTCTGTATGCAAGAATATGCAATACCACATAACATCATAAATGATTAATAATAAATGTCACAATGTATATTCTACTTTTAGGTCTAGTTTCTGTACAACCTGTAAATTACATGGAACTAAAATTTAACAAAGACTGCTTTATTTTTAAATAACGAATGAAAAAAATTATTATATGAGATTTTTAAACTTAATCTTTATGTAAATATTTCTTGTCAAACAAAAACTTCGCACTCTTTAGTAACATCAGTGACACCCGTGATGTTGACGAGTCCAGCATTTGTGGAAGTGGAATTAGTTGTTGTAGGGGATGGTGGGGTGGATGAGACTGTTGAAGATGGTGGTGAAGATGAGGCAGAAGATGGTGAGGAGGACGTATATGAGGATTTATGGCTCTTTCCCCCACCATTTGATTTAGAATGACTTTGTTTATCCCGATTACGATGATTCTTACTGGTGTGAGTACCATTATTCAAATTCCTTGATCTCAATCTTTGCGTCTTGCTCGTAACAGTTCCTTGACTACTGCGACTGCTATTAGTACTACTGGCACTACTGCTACTACTGTTGCTATTACTACTGATTTTTCTGTGACGATTATCTTGGTCATTTAGCAGTATTTCAGAGCTACCCACGCCTGAACCACGATAAAAATTGTCTTCAGTTTTCCCATTTTTATTGTCAAAAGTATCACCCCCGGAATGAGTGTCTGATGAAAGTTTCAGAAAATGTAGGTTAGTCTCTTTAATTCCGATTTCATTGATGTGAACTTTTTTATCCTTCTGTTGTGAGTGAGAAGTTTTGTCTAAAGTGCAGGAGGAAATTACAATGTCTGGATTACTGCTTAAATCTTCCTCATCATTGTAGGAGCCCTTCTCATCATAGCCATCGTCATCGACATCATTTGTCAGTTTTTCATTATCATTTGAATTATTTTTAAGAATGCTTGGGCCAGTGTCGTTATTCATTACAATTGGCAGCGCAACATCTTCTTCTTCAGACAGATGCCCGTGAATAGCATTTTGCCGTTGAATTGTCTTTTGGTTTTGTGTAAGTGATTTTCTCACTTTCTCTGGATGCAGCTGCTGAAGAAGATGTTTCTGTTGTTGATTATGACAATCTATTCCTTGGTCGAGAGATTGGTGATGGGTCGGAGGAGAAGAATTCTGCTGCTGTTGTTTTTGTTGCTGCTGCGTCTGGTTATTTTGTTGATGGTATGGGGGATGGTTATTTTGTTGTTGGGTTTGATTTTGATGATGATTATTAAATAAAACTTGGTTTTGGGTCTGAATGGGTTGTTGTTGATTTGGATGGTGTAGTTGACTTGACTGTTGAGGTTGTTGTTGATTTGACTGTGAAGACTGCTGTTGATTTAACTGCTGAGGTTGTTGCTGTTGATTTAGCTGCTGAGGTTGTTGCTGTTGGTTTGGCTGTAGGGTTTTCTGTATGTTTTGCTGTTGGTTTGGCTGTTGGGTTTGCTGAAGGTTTTGCTGTTGGTTCGGCTGAAGGTTTTGCTGTTGGTTCGGCTGAAGGTTTTGATGTTGATTTGGCTGAAGGTTTTGCTGTTGGTTTTGCAGTAGGTTTTGCTGTTGGGTTTGCTGTATGTTTTGTTGTTGGGTTTGCTGTAGATTTTGTTGTTGGGTTTGCTGTTGGTTTTGCAGTAGATTTTGTTGTTGGGTTTGTGGTAGATTTTGCTGTTGAGTTTGTGGTAAATTTTGCTGTTGGTTTTGTTGTTGATTTTGCTGCTGGTTTTGCTGTAGATTTTGCTGCTGGTTTTGTTGTAGATTTTGCTGTTGGTTTTGCTGGTAACTATGTGGGACAAAATTAGTAGTGTGATGATGACTGAACCGATTTTGAGGAGGTGGAGTTGGCGGAGAAGAACTTTGATGAAGTTGCTTTTGTTCCAGTTCCATTATGAGCTCCTCTTTGGATTCATTTACTTCTTCAATAGTCATATATGGCTCTTCAGTCTCATCCAAGTCACTGTCATTCTGATTCAGTGCGGTTTCCAGTTCATGAATAGCTGAAGCAGGGTTCAAATCCTCAGCCATATCTTCTCCGTTACGATAGTTGTATCTTGATGGTTTCCCATATCCTCCAAAACTATTATTACTAATGTTTCTGTATCCCTGAGGGCTAGGACTTGTACGGGTAAGAGTTACGGATGGGATTGGAGGTAGTTCCTCTTGAGGTGGTGGTGGAGAAGGCTTTCTCCCGAATATTGATGTGGTCGTTGGATAATTTGAGCTTCGGGAAGACCGGCTTGTAGAGCTAGTAGAGTAAGGACTATCATTTTCCGCTATGGGACTTAGCACTTGGTGACTCGAATTGTCCACAGATTCGATATATGGTGGTGGAGGGGGACTGCTGCTTGTGCTACTTGTACCTCTGCCACTATCACTGCCTTCATTACTATTATTATGATTATTATTATTGCTACTACTACTACCGCTTCCACTGCTCCCGGCTCCAACACCATTACCACCACTACTATTACCATCCGTTCCACCAACTCCGCTGACATTCACTGGATTATTAGTATTATTATTATTGCTGCCAAGGACGTTTCCGGTGTGAGGATGTGCTCTAATATTCCCATTCGCTGGAACATTAGACAAATTATTCATAACCGGTGTGAGGATGTGCTCTAGTATTCCCATTCGCTGGAACATTAGACAAATTATTCATAGCGTTGTTCATCCCTCCAGAGTACTGAGCTCCGTAATGTTGATTCGTCAAAGACATTCCAGTAGGATTACCACTTCCAGAAGAATATGCTGCTCTTGCTGGCACTTTCTCTATTGGGGCCACTGCCATTATATTTATTTGATTCTCTTTGGTCACATCTGGGGTGGGCACTCGGGGCCTAATAATCAAAATCACACAAAATTATCAACATTAGGCTACTTCAAGTGTTAATACTAACTTCATAGTGCACTTATTGTTTCTGTAGACTTCTACCAAACTACTAACTATTCATTATCTTACAAAAGGCAAGTTTTGCTCACAATTATTGAAAATTGATTTGTATTCCAAAGGCATTAAAGCATAAAACCAGTTTGATACAATATTAAAGTAAAATATGAATACCTTGAATGTGGATGAGGCAGTAGAGAAGATATATTTTCTTTCCCAGCGACCAAGGAACCATTCAATGTGCGTGGGTTACCATTTGGCGGAACCCTTGAGGAATTTCTTGATGGATCCTTGCTAGACCGGCGGTTCATTAAACGATCATAGAGAGACAATCGATGTGCTGAAGGTCCAACAGGATAAGCATGAGGTATTTGGCCATTTGCTTGAAGTGGTAGTCTGTTTCGATTGAATAGGCTGGAGGAGCTGGAAGTCGAGCGGAAACTCTCCACTCGAGATAACTGGCGTTGAAGCCAATTTTTTCGATTGTCTACTAATGGTGAATCTGTCACGCTTTCCTGAAATATATCGTAATGTACATTTCATATTAATCATATGGATTTCATATAAAAACAATCACACTATAAACTCAATATTTTTGTCTAATGGTTTCCATACATAGTCTGCATAAACTTCATCTTGAATGACACTGTGTCTTTTCACTGATGTGAGATTATCATAAACAGACTCCTTTGGCTTAATCTTCATAGACGCGGTTGAGCCTTTAGGTTCTGATCTACGGAACTGTTCTGAAGCCAAGTTATAGGGCAAATCTGCTGGAACCTTTTGCTCCCAATAGTAATCCTTTAGAAGCTCTGGGTGCTCTTCATGCATTTCATCCACAACCATGTATGACACCTTAAGAAAAAATCATACATCATTAAATTTCTTGCTGAGATTTTTTTATTCATTTCTAGATAATATTTATACCTTAATATGACGGTCAATGAGCCAATTAAGTTCGAAATCATCATCGTCTTCACCGAAAGGATTAATAAGAGTTTCGGCAACTTTTAGCCACCCAATGTAGAAAATAAACTACAAGAGAAGAAAAAATTCACATTTCACATTACAGTTAAATTGATATATTATGGATTATAGAGTTTGATTTTAATATATTAATAGAAAAAGTCATACCTGCAGAGAAAGGAAAATTGGAAAATACAAATCCATTTCGAATCCAGGATAGATTCTGGTTCTCTCTATTGCATCCGTTGGAACGACCCACTGACGACCGATCAATGCTGCCAGGAAATAAGTATACACTGCCAGTGTTACCACCTGAAATAATAAAGTAGTACTTGTGTTACATATTGTTAAAATTTTGATATATTTAAGTATAATCTCAAATAATTACATAGTTTATAGAATACGATTAGATTTTGTGTACCTGAGTGTAAACCAGTGGAACGCTGACATTATCATAAACCATCACACGACCCAGCTTCCGTCGAAAGTCTGACAGCTCTGTAAGAATTGTTTGAACCATGTGATCCGAGTGAATCCGTCCCTCTTGTCTAGCTCGATTGACTAAATTCGAGGCCCATACGACGGGCATCCAAAATTTTGAAACTTTCGTCTTGGATTCCATCATGTCAAATATTTTTTTCTCGCTCTCTTGCATCAAACCTGTAACATAGCAGCCCAAATGATTAAAATATAATGTATGAAAAAAAAACTCTTTCCTGTGATAAACTTTAAATAGACATAAAATTGCCATAAAAACACAAGATATGTTCAGAGTTCTGAAAATAACAAGTGCAGGCATAAAATTAAGGTAGATTGTTAGATATACACATACATACGTAGTATTTTATATTAATATAGAACTCCTTCAAAAAATTCTCAAGACTTGGAGCTATTGTTATTATAATGGGGTTCTAAAGTCATGTCATCCATCAAATCTCACCTTGAATTTTCGTGTTATTTTCCTAGCCTCCCTGCTTACAAGTTTATCAATCTTTGGAACAGGTACTTCTCTTTGTTTCACCTTTATGATAGCTACCGTAATTCACTTTTTGTCAAAAGATATAACAAACGTACCAAATGAAAATATAAGTGCAGATGACGATTCAACTCAAAAATACTCACAGTAACTCAGCTCTATTTCATTATTATTTAATAGCAGATCCATAACTTATTCCTGAACTTACAAAATGCAGGTAACTAGCTAAATCCATCGAAACTGATGATCACACTAAAGCTGCTCGACACACACAGTAGGTATGTAGTGCAAATTCAACTTTGTTATATAAATCAAAGTACAGTAATAAAACTCCATTTGTACATAAATTTGCTTGCGTAGCATAAAAATAATGCAAGCATAAAATATTTTATCACTTCCTGCAAACTTAAGTTAAAATTTCTGTAGATTGAATATGTCTTAATATCTTCCCATGTACCTAGAATCACGTATTATCTTCAGCTCCGTCATTTGCATACCTTTTTTTTTCAAACAGAAAGAACGAACTAGCAAAACTCATAAATCAAATCAGAAATGAAATGAACCGCTACAACTTTTTGTATGTAGCTCCTTGCAAAATCTCCTTAGCGAATAAATTCATGCGATATGAAAAAGAGTTTTACGATTTAGTTTTCATAATGCATAATTGTACTGCGCCTTGTAAAATAATTGAGTTAAATAATAGTTCTGGTTATGAAGTAAGGGTATTGAAATTGATTATGTCATCATGATTTACACTTGATTTGATTGGCCAGACACTGAGTTTATTTATATGATCACTACAAGTGGAAATATACGGCGTAGAAATAAATAAATAAATTGCTGGAGAGATACATTATTTCCTTTGTTGGCTTTCTCTATGCATTCGTAATGACAGTGGTAATATTATTCTATTTGCAACAGCGTAGTATCATTAGTTAATTTTGTAAAGTCATGTTGTCTTGAAGATTTTCATCGACAAAGAATAAGAATAAAATAAGCATACCAGCACGCTAAGTATTCATGTAGTATAGAAATTAAAGGTTTCAAACCCAACCAGAGTCTGCAATCAGTTTATCATCATTCAATTCATCGTTGAATCTTGTACCATTCCACCTTTTTACTTTAATGTAATTATTCCAGAGGGTGTTGCTTGCCTATCATCGACCATTAAACTTTGAAGGGTAAAGACTTCTTCAAAATGTGGTTTGCTTTTGCTTTCTGCATTTTAATCCTAATTGAATTTAATTAAAGGTAGACTGCATAGGTAATAGAGTGAGTCAGGTGTCAGAGAGTACACAGTAAGTCCAACTAAAATCATTGCATGTGCATGCAATTTCCCTGTTCCATTCCAAACATGTAGAATCACCACCTGGGATTGCATTGTGATTCCGTGAATGGGTTTCTATTCCAAACAAACAATAGAATAAGAAATTATTTTAATTTCTTACTCTACTTCGACCAGCAGATTCCGGAATAGAATAATAAAATTCATTCTATTTGATTCCTCATTAACTCAAGTCTAGACTGGTTAGCACGATATTTTCAGTCAAACTAAAATCATTGTCAAGACTAAGTCCCAACGCAACTCAGAAAGTTAAACCAAGGTTATTTATTACATACCTACAGGACATAAGCAGGACGGAAGAGTAGAGAAAAACAAATATCAACATCAAATCACAGCTTGAATCCCAGTCTTATCGTTCTCTGATAATAATTTTCTCATTACCTTAACTCTGCACAATGATAATCAAGTATATAGAATGATGGTTGTGAGAGATGATGAAGTGACTTTCAATTTTTTGTTTTGTTGTAGGTAATCATCATCATGATGATGATGCTAATGCAGTCAGCAAGGGTAAAATAAATAATGCTACGAATATTTATTTAGTTTTACTTTACATTGCAGTGCAGAAAATTGTCCAGAATTGAATCTACGCTGTGCACATAACATGCTTTGATTTACAAGGGGTAATTGAGCATTACTCTTTTAGTTTTAACTGTAATCCTTATTTCATTCTACTGCGTACATTCTTTTCTTATCTGTTTTTACTTTGATTTAAGTGATACTCAGAGTATACAGGTATATACAAATTATATATATATATATTCATGTATATATATAGTATATGTATACAAGTTAGTACATGCACACGTGTGCAAAAGAAGAAATAAAAGTACACAGATGTACACTTGAAGTTAAGAGTTAATAGTTGCATGCACAGCAAATAGGAGCACAGGAAGAAACCTTTAGAAAATGTAAAGGTACAAGTCCAAATTCAAGGCCGGTTTTGTATGCATCTCTCTTTGACTCTTGACTCTTGGTGTGTGAGCGAGCGAGCATATTATAATGTTGAATGTTATGGACTATATGTATGAACTATATTATAGGAACTACTACTATCTACTATAGTAATGATTGTTGTACTCCATGAGTGAATACAATGTACTATAGAGTCAATCGAAATAAATGGTCTGTGACTATTGAACACTGAAAGGATATAATATATTATAAAGTAATTTAATGTTATTAGAAAAGTGATTTGCAAAGCAATATCTATCCAACACAAGTGAAGCTTTGCTTTATTGATAAGTGAAAATTTCCTGCCCTTCTTATTTGACAGTATATATAAACCAGTAGTAGGGAAGGGATAAATGTGTTTATGTAAATTTATGGTGCATGCACGAGAGGACAAAACAACTGTACATACCTTCATAATAATGTCCCTATGAATAAGCTCTTTTCTGAATTACTGACTGACAGGATTACACTTCACTTTTTAGCTATAACTTGTACAATTCTGGAATACTTGTATTGTAGTAAGGCTACACTACTATCACTATCTCTCGCGATGGCAGAGTCCCTTCACGGCTACACGAAGAAAATTGCCTTGGAAAATTTTTAATCCAATTTCAAACAAGACATTGATCTACAATACTTTTAGTTCAACTTTAAACAAACTTCAATTACAGTGTGTTCACTTTGGGAAGCACACTTAGGTGACTACAATTACAATTTCGCCATAATATGGAATATAAGATTAAACGAAAGAAATTATGTTTGCATATATTTTCGAGGCTTTGTTTGGGTTTTGATGAAAAACTTGCAAAGATATTATTACTTAATGCACCTAATTATATTCTTCAGTTTTGCAATATAGGTATATTCTTTCGCACGCTTCAGTAATATTATTTAAATTATGACCTTTTGAACTTGATAAATACTGTATAACAATGTAGTATAGCCTTGTATGGTATTGTATAGTATAGTATATTTGTATATAATACAAATAGCTATTGAACGTTAGCTTTACGAATTCGTATTTTGTTCTACTTCATTCAATATTTATTTTACTGACACAACTTTTTTTTTTAACTCCAAACGTTGTTTGCATTTTTAAGGACGAAACAGACTGACACAACTATTATTAGGTAAGGCTACAAGCAGTAAAGTAGATGGAACTAACATAATATGAGTTTTTCTGAGGTTGAATTCTCACTGGCGGCGATGCAATCTGTAGAATCTTCAACTAAGTAAGTAATGATTAAATCAGAGTCCTTATTATTTTAAATAAATCTGCCTTCATGCAATAGAAAAAATCATTGAAAAAAAAGGTTTAGAATAAAACAGATGGCAATGGGAAAAACCCTGAGAAATATTTAATAAATACTGACTACAGCCATAAGGAATATTTCTGAGGCAGCAAATCCCCCTGTAAACCTACAATTTGTGTTATATAGTTGATATGCACTAAAACAGTACAAATAGCCATTCCTAATCAATTGTTTCCATTTTCTACTAACATTTATTGCATAGACTCCAAGTTTCCTTGTCAAAAAATACACTTATAGTGAATGTTAATAGATGTTTGCAAAAAACATTGTTTCAAAAAAAAAAATTCGTCCGGTTGATTCAGACAAGGACAAGTACAAGCGATGAATATAATATGTACGTACACTTCACTTCAGTGCAGTACAAGGAAAGGCAAGACTACAAGTACATTGTCACGGGAAATTCCCTTTCCCTTATAAAGTAAAAGGAAATAGTGATACACCAAGTAAAAGTAATTAATTATCTGTGCTGTATACACGTGTAAATTTATACTTGTCTTGTCATCCCCGTCAGCATCTCTTTCTATTTATAAGCATGAAAAAAGAACCACTTGGATTTATGCTTGATTGTTGCTTGCTGACTATGAATTGAATGTTAGGTTAGGAGTTAGGAGACGTTGTTGTTGTTCTACTCTGAATGGTCGTCGCTCAGAAATGAAGAGTGCCAATCTGGACATGGACATATATTATGGAAGTGAATGAAATGAATCCATGAAATAAAAGAAAGAGGTACCTGTATCAACAAGGTGTTGCAGAGTTGGAAATCGTTTCTTGACGCGAAAACTAATGCGCTGGAGCGTGATGATGTAGGAAAGAATAGTGTAGCGCATAATAGTACGTCGAAGAAGTCTCCCTCGCTCGTCCTAATAAACCACACAGACAAAAAGAGGACAACTCATCAATTTAATTTACATTTTACATTTAAGTTTAATAGCATAGCAAATAATAGCAATAGCTCAAAGCATACCGAGAAAAGGCTTCTTCCTTCGACACATTGTACCAATTGTATGCAGTCAAAAAAAGCTTGAGAACAAAGGTATTCACACAATGAATTCAAATCTCAAAGTCAGTCAAAGCAATCAAGCCTTATTATTAGTGTATTATCATATCATTTAATTCAAGTGTTCCGCATATTTCTTTAATTAGACACCGGCTATATTATTTTTTAATTATTTTAAATACAGCTTATCATTCTATTTAAGGTAAGGAAACAAAAAAAAAACAACTGATCATATTTTATTTTACCACAAACGTACGGTAGGTGGTCTCTGAAATCCATACTTTTATTCTCTCAGAAATTATTTAAAAACAAATTATATAAGCAAGTAATATTATAGGTAAGTAATAAATATTTATTTCACTCATACTTTTAGTAGGAACAAAAATTAAACGTCAGAAGACATAGAAAGTTAGTAGTATATATAGTGACAATAAAAGTAATAATTGTAATCATACAGGAAAAAGTTTGGCTCTCACATAAAATGCATTTATTCAGTGCAGAGCAGTTTATAATATTAGAGAATTGTATGCGCTGCGTTGCTGCGGTGTCACGCAAAGTGCAGTAAGAACAAAAATGCTTCAGCTACATAGTAATGAGGATGGGAACTATAATTTATAAATGTTTTTTTCCTCCTCAGCTCAGACCCAAATGCAATGCAATTTATATTCAACATTATTACATGGCATAAGACCTAAGACACTTGCGTTGTTGAGTGAGACGTGGCAAAGCAAGGCAAACTTATAATACACAAGCACACTTTCAAGTTTCAAGTCTCAACTCAATTGAGTTATTAGTGGTGCAGTGTGAAATTTAAGTAGGTGGCATGTATGCATTGCATGATGAATGAATCATCATACGGATATGTTATATACTACCACTTGCAATTCATTCTCATATTATCTGTATGATGTGATATGATATATTGTATTATTGTGTCC
>JAAXYV010000573.1:0-11794 GCA_036851875.1 Novacerus sp. FZ-2019
AAACCAAGTTTTTATAAATTTTAGTACAGAATAATATTGTTTAAAATTTCCCTCCGTATTTCGGACCGACGAAAGGCATGCCTTTAAACTCCGGTTCGTAGTACTCGTCGAGAGTGGTAAATGGTAGTACTTTTGGTGTATGAAGTGAAGAAGTAACAATTTGATTGGTGTATGGGGCCATTCATGTATAATGTGATGCGTGAAACCAAAGAGCATTTAAGCTGAAATCAACTCCACCACGCTACAGTTGCTGCATAGTTGATTCGAATGAAGAGAATAGCAAAGGAAATAGAGAGTGCAGTTTGCCCCATTGATTGCAAATAGGACTGACGTAGTGATAGTGGCTGGTTGTGATTACCAAGAGAAAGGCAAAAATTAATATTAGAATAAATGATTAAGTAGTGAATAACTTTAGATCGAATAAATGTTTTCATTAAATTAGCCAAATTTTCATAAGATGAGTCCCTCTTGTGAAGTGTACAGTAAGAAGATGGTTGTACCCATACAGGAACAAACAGATGTTTAAGTGATGCGTAGAAGTAACAATGGCTCAGTGGTCTAGGGGTATGATTCTCGCTTCGGGTGCGAGAGGTCCCGGGTTCAAATCCCGGCTGAGCCCGTTTTCGTTTTGTTTTTTTTTAAATTGTGCTTATTGTGTGTAGATTCAACTATGTTCCAGTATTATTTGAAGATAGTGCCTATGACATATGACAAGTCTGATGGTCCTATATTTACTAATCAATTTTCAACTACAAGACATCAAAAAGTTGTCAGTTCTTTCTCTGGGGAATCAGGCATGCCTGGCGTGTTTTTTACATATGAAATTTCACCAATTATGATCAAATACAGCGAAAAATCAAAGTAAGCATAAATAATTTGTTGTGTTATTTTAGAAGTGATTTGTAGCCCCTCAAGAGCTGATATAAGTCATTAAGTCATGTATTCCTATCCCATCCGTATGATACTGTGCACAATGTAAATGGCATACTACACTACAATACGGTTACACGGTTACATTTTGTCCCAATTAAATGCATAGTATCACATTTTTAGTTAAAAAAGGAGATGTGAAAATCAGAAAATGGAATTAGTCTGTTTTTTTAATCAACTTCTTTAACACCAAGTCTTTTTAGGGGTAAATAATAGGACACTTGGGAGTATTAATTTTTTTTAGTTAATTGTTTTGAAAGCAACATGATTCAATTAATCTATTATAAACAAAGTTGCAACCATTCAGAAAACAAACTAATACCAAATGAGTTGGTTAACTCTTTCTGTTGAACTCAAACGAAAGTTTCTATGACTCTGATTAGCTGACTTTTCTTTTATTTAGATCGTTTGGCCATTTCGCTACTGGAGTTTGTGCAATTATTGGAGGTAAGATCGAAATATATATATGGTTTATTTATTTATTATGTATTTATTTCAATTATTTGCTGGCTAACTAGAAGTTTATGCTCTGGTGTTTTACAGGTGTTTTTACAGTTGCGGGATTAATTGACTCGACGATCTACAAGTCTGCTAAAGTGCTAAAAAAATTGGAAATTGGTAAACTTGGTTAAGGATGATTTTTACTCTATTTATGGGCGGATGCCGTATCCTACTTCATTCCTAATTTTGTTATATGTAAGTATGCATTGGGAACTTTTTTTAATGTTCTCTAAAATATGAAAATTCAATTGTACGAATCCAGAACTGTTGTAAGGAAAATGTTTTATTTATTGCCCTCATCCTTCGAGTATGTATGTTGATTTTAAAGTAAATGCTGCAGTATTGTGAATCCTACATTGCAGATTAGTTTATTTTCTTTGCCATTAATTTGGATAATGTATAGTTTTGGTACGTTAGATCAGAAGGTTTGATAATGCTACTATGAGTCCAAGAACAGGATAACTTTCCAACGCTTGCTAGATTATTGATCATGGCGATCAACTTCAATTTTGTTTAAAAATTTAAAATATAAACTAAGTTCGAAGATGGAGTCCAATGGTCAGAGGTCAGAACCACCTTGTGTGTTATTTAACGGGTAGGGCGTAAATACTTCCTAGAAGGAACTGAAGCCCCCAACCGAAACAAGAATTCTGGCGTCTAATGAAACAGCTTGTAGCTCTGATAACTTTTCGATTGATCAGACTTGAGCTGGACGTGTTGCCAACCGAATAAAGCGAACAAAATAATACAATTGAATGCATACTCATTTTACCTCGTTTGTCTTAGATTACATATTACATATGTTGATGATAAATGATAGAGATAGCCGGTTAAAAATTATTACCTTACTGGGAACGATGAATGCTTTCAAAAGTTGATGTTGAAATACAATTCAAGTACTTCCAGTATGGTTGCAGCACCGCATGTATACAAGTGGTTGTGTGGAGAAAGAAGCAACGATTCAAGAAAGTCGAAAGGCTATTTCAGTTGTAACCTAAGATTAGGTGATTATTGATATGTCACCCAACCCAGTACAGTATTGTACATTGCTTCAAATAAACTTACCTATGGTGTAAGAAGAACTGAGCCTGTACAAAAGTTACCTTAATTCTTGATAATTGGTGTTTATGCCTTATATCTATATCAAACTGATAACGATTTATCAGTAATTTATTGGAATTATTGTATGCGTTGGAGTAATAATGATACTTTAATAATACAATTCCCATCACATATTCATTTTGTCTCCATACTTCACGCATCACCCCATCCATGTATGGGTATATTATACACACCAAGCAAGGTATACAGCTGCACAGACCAGACCGTCAAACACAAACACATTCCTTGAGGTAAGAGGATTAGTTGGATTATTATTATTAGGCAACATAAAATATGCAGACCGTCCTTGCGTTTGGTGTACACCTCTGTGCGAATTCTAGATTAGTAACTACAAATAATAATGACAGACAATTTTAATTATAACTCATTTAACAAATACTGTTGTTACAGGTGAGAGCTATAGGTGAATTGACTGCAACAAGTTTACGCAGTCGCCATGTATTTAGCTATAGAATGTGGTGCTACAAAATCAGTAGCTGTGTTGGTTGATGATGGTGATCTTATTCAGCAAGAGATTAGATTTGGATCAGCAAACTATAAACTAATGCAGGAAGAGCAACTTACACAGTTTCTTGTTGATATAAACGCAGCATTTATTGATTATCCTGTACACAGTCTGGGAATAGGCATTCCAGGCATTCTAGACGATCTGGACGTAAAGGTATAAATTACAAAATGTTTACACTAAACTGCAAATGGATTACATTTAATTTTAATAACGTTTTTTAGGCAGTAGAAAATATTATAAGAAAACTCTGGCCGCACTTGAATCGCCTTTGGGTCGGCAATGACTTAGAAACAGCCTTAGCATGCGTTGACCGAAAGTTTGCTTTGAGAATTATAATTATAGCTGGAACAGGCTCATGCTCATACGGAATTAATTCAG
Source organism: Novacerus sp. FZ-2019 (assembly GCA_036851875.1). Lineage (NCBI taxonomy): Eukaryota > Metazoa > Arthropoda > Collembola > Entomobryomorpha > Tomoceridae > Novacerus > Novacerus sp. FZ-2019. Next base: position 3,440 of record JAAXYV010000573.1, read on the forward strand.
AATCCGGATACACTTTAAAAATTGGAGGATATGGACATGTTATAGGTATAGAAAACTACTTTTCTTTTTTTTTACATACAATCTGTCCTTTGGTCGGGTCAAGGTGAACGTATGTACTGTAAAGAAATATTTTGATTCTTGTGGCAATTTGTTTAGAACTGAATTACTAAGAGCTTGGTGTATACGGCAATACTTACTAATTATGCTGTAATGGTGAGTTTAAAGTAACTAATCCAAAAAGTATATAATAGCCTTCTATAAAATTAGAAGAAATTTTTTCCCGGATTAGTCTTTCCTTGACTTTTACAATAAAACCAAGACCTCCTCTTGAGGTGGGACTGTGCCTTCAAGCAGCTTAATTAAATCATGCAAAACCGTTCTTGGTCTGGGTACTGACTCTAAACATTCTGACACAATACAAACAGTCGTACATAATTTAATTTCTAAACACTTACAACTTCTCTATATATACCACATATTATATCCACCTCGACATGAGATTCAACCTCTGGTCATTGAAGCTTAATTGTACTTGATTGTGGCGAGTTAACTATAGAATGGGTCGACCTAGTAAAGTAAATAGTTAGTACTGAGAATACATACTACATTTTGGTTCCGCTGCACAATGCATATTATAGCAGAGTTGAGCCCTCCTTTATTTGCAGTATTAGGGCAGGCACCATCTAATACATAAGACTTGTAAAATCTTGATTGATTGATTGATTGATCAGCATCTTCTCCTAGGGGTTACATAGTTTCGGTATACTGTCAGCGGCCAATTTGTTCGCCTTTAGGGGGAAGAATGCGTAGCGATCTTGGATTTTCAAATTTGGTCACCGTTTGACCCCTACACTGGTGGGTCAAATAGGGTTTTAACAAATGTAGTTGACCAGCACTTAGTGCTGGCCGTTCATAGCTATATTATAATACAACATAGAATAGAACCCGCAGGGAGCCCAGCGCACAGATCTATGATAGGCGCCCGCACTCGATTTCAGTAAAATTAAATAGAACACACTGATTTAGTTAGCATACATACGGTACGAGACTACGGTATGCGAATTGAAGGGAAACGTCATTCTAATATTCATATTTAGCAAATATTCGAAATGTTCAATATGGGATATATGTATTAATTAACAATCCTAAAATTTGACTTGTCATTTCGAAGATTATTGATTTATTTCCTCCAACGTTTCTTTTAAAGGCGACAGAGGATCTGGTTTTGCAATTGCTGAAAAAGCTCTACGCTTGGCTCTTCGCCAGCATGAATATAATTGTTCATTGATATGTAGCAGCAATTTGCCAGGCATTGGTTCTGATCTACTCAAAGCTATAATGAAACAACTTGGGAAAAGTTCAATTAATCAACTAATAAATTGGACGTTATCAGCCAATAAGACCGAAATTGCTGCACTGACAACTCTAGTTGTGCACAAGTGGAAGGAAGGAGATTCTGTAGCAAAACAAGCAGTTGAGGAAGCTATCGATGACTTGTCTGCGGACTGTGTTTGTCTTATTCGAAAACTTCAGGATCATTCAGATTCACTTACACGAAACAAAGATGTTTCTGTTGGAGTCGGCTTTACAGGAAGTTTACTAACAAATGATCAAAATATATCTGATGCGGTTAAGAAGAATATTTGTAGCCAAATATCTGGTACAATTGAAATCATGATTCTCAAAAATACTGTACTTGGGGCATTAAAAATGATTGGTAATGAGAGTTTTCAAACTTCGAATACTACTCTAAATCCTATCGAATCGGAAACAGACCTGGCAGAAAGAATCCTGCCGATTCGTCTAGGTCTGTCTCTTACTGAGCGTCGCAACGAAAAATCTATGAATTTAGATAGTATGAATGTGGTAGATGCAATTGATTTGATGATAAGTGAAGAAAGCAGCATATATTCAGAGATCAATAAACAGAAGCAAGCTATTGCTGTGCTTATTGAAAAAGTCTGCACCGCATTTAAGAACGGAGGACGTTTATTTTACGTTGGCGCTGGAACTAGTGGAAGACTTGGCATTTTAGATGCCAGTGAATGTCCCCCGACATTTAGATCGCCACCTGAATGGGTTCAAGGAATAATTGCCGGTGGCTTCTCCTCAGTTCAAGTTGCCAAGGAAGGCGCAGAGGATTCTATTAAAGATGGAATGCAAGCAATTGATGACAAGAATGTCAGTTCAAGTGATGTTGTTGTAGGTAAATGATTTGTTTTTTAGCTTCCAAAAATGTTGGTAATATGTATTATGACTATGACTATAAAGAAACCATACTAAAAATCATATACTTGCAGGTATAGCAGCCAGTGGAGGAACACCATTTGTATGGGGATCAATTTTTCGTGCTAAAAGCTTGCAAGCATTCACGGCACTTATTACTTTTAATACTTGTATGAAACTTAAAGTGGAGCCCGATGTATATATTGCAATGAACCTTGGTCCTGAAGTGTTGACAGGAAGTACACGGCTAAAGTCTGGAAGTGCCACAAAGTGCGTCCTAAATATACTGTCAACACTTGCGATGGTCAAATATGGCAAATGCTTCGAAAATTTAATGGTAGACCTGAATCCTGCCAATCAGAAGTTGAGGGAAAGAGCATTAAGAATTACTCTGCTTATGACAGCTGACACTGCAAATATATCGGAGGCAAGAGCTCTGGAAGTTCTGAAAAAAAATAAGTATGATATAAAACTCTCAGTGAACGAACTTCGAAATTCATGAACGTAGTACTTAAACTATTTCAAACATATTTATGCAATTTAATACAGTACTGAAGAAACCATTACACTTCTTAATACTTGATTGAACTCATAATCGATAACTTACTTCGAGCATACAATATTTATTTGTATTTATTAAAGCGTATTACGTATATCTAACATTCTAGGCAGGTTGCTCCCTGCTTATAGTCCGTCGGTGATGAATGAGTATAGTAACTATATGCTTAACTGCGTGTTTATTATATAGCGGTAACATGGAACTTCAGCATATCACTTTTTACAACCACTACTTTTAGAGCTTCTAGACATCATGCTTCTATCACATTGTCACATTATGTGTAACTTAGTTGCATGTAATGACACAAATAATTAAATAGGTCTGTGCTCTGATAAACCCACAGACACCACTTAATCATTATATATAGTTCTAACTAGGCACATAGACAATACACCAACAAATGTCAATACAAATTATAATGTAATTTTTGGTTAGTTTACTTTCAGTGTTCTTTAATAATGTCAAATTAGTAAAGATATAAGATAAGTAAAATCACCTATTGCAATTATATATGACTCAATTGGTACATACATATAAATTACACCTTAAAACATCATCTCCAAAAGTCTATCAAGATTTAATTCTACCACAAATACAAATTGTACTATGCATTAACAAAAAATTGATGCTTTGCTACAGCTGGAAAATACATAATTTCAATTCAACAACATCGCTTACAATGATTTAAGGTAATTATTGAACTCAGTTACACTACTTTTGGCAACTTCAGTGGCAAAACTGGCATCATCCTGTGTAATGATTTTCTCTAAAGATACATAATTGGGCTTATCAGGATTAAACTGAGCTCTTTCCTTTTCCTGCAGAAATCCGATACGACTTTTTAGTCTGGATACTCGAGCCAATAAGACGTTTGGATAATGAACCAAACTTTCATGAGAAAACTTTATCTCATTATGAAGGTAGTTAAATCTTCGCCATATATTCTGCGGATCTGTATACCATTTAAAAATTTAATACGTGGTCATCAAGGATTACTCATTGACTTCTTACATAAAAATGAAATTAAGAAATGATATTAAACTATGATTCTATCAAAAGACTAGAGTCAAGGACTTGATTCGAATTCAAGTTATACATATATACGTAAATCTACAGTGAATGCATAGCTTACTTTCCAGCCAAATCCTAGGCCGAGACAACAGGAGGCTGACGATTTCATCAGGATTGAATCCCATTTCCTCCTTCACTTTGAACGTCATATCTTTCACATGCATAAGATTTGAGGTTATGAGCTTAGGTCCGGTTGTTGCCAGCTTACGAACTTTACTTCCGTTAAGTTCAAAGAAAGTTTGGAAGAAACCTAATCTTCGATCAATACGAGTGATGCTGCAAATAAAAAAGATAAACGGGTTTATTCAACCAAGAACTCCATTCATCGATTCATCGATCCACTATTATGTATTCGATATGTACCAGAATAGAGAAAATAAATACCTAAACGAAAGCCAAAACGGGTTGTTGTCGATGATTCTGATGATACTTTCAATGGAAAAGTTTTTGGATCTAAGGTATTCCAATCTTTTTTCAAGATTATTAAGATCTTCTTTAAAAATATAAGGATTTTTTGTAAAATACCAACCCAGTTTATCAGGTTGAATACCGTTGTCGCAAAGGAATCTGTAAAACATATACGCATTGCTCTTTTACTTTACTGCATTACTTTGAATGCCAAACAATCGTTTACAGTTTGTATACCTTATATAAGGAGCAATATCTTTGTCAAATTCGAGTCTTAAGATGTATTCAGGAACTCCATATTTTCTTTCCAATTTGGATAAATCTACTTTCATATCAACTAATTTTTGTAAGGTTTTGGAATCATTTGCAAACGGAGAAAAATTGAAGCTTGGTTTAAAACTGGGTGAGCTCTCCCAAACTAGCTGTTGTTCTTCATTGTGATCTAAATCGAACTCTCCTGTTTCCGCCTCCTTGAGTTTTGGAGTGATTGGTAACGTAAATGGTTCAATTGAGCTACTAGTTTTCTCTATAGCTACATTTTGTGTGTTTTCGTTGACAGAAGTACAGTACAATTGATAAGAATTAGAATACAAGTTGAGCTTGATTCTCCTTGAGAAGTTTTCGAAACAATCCAGAGAAGACGAACTTCTGCCTGGTAGTTGAACACAACTTTTTAGCTTGCAGAGAAGACGACTGTTGGGAAAACTATAAGTCCACATGGTGAAGTACTCTTGCAAATTTTTCGTGCAGGTCCAGGAACACGTGCGGATTTGCCGAGAGTAACGGTAAACTTCGAGCTCCCGAAGAATGACTTCTTGTAAATACTTTGCAGCCGCTGCGACTCTGTGCTCCACTTCCAGAAGAAGCAGCTGCCGAAGATGAAGTAATTCCTACTCCAGCTGTACTATCCAAAAACGCTGTAAGTCTCAGAGCCCGTTGTGGAGACACAGATTGTTCCTTAAAATAAACTTTCTCACACTCGGACTGCAAACTTTTAGCAACGTTATAAAATTCTTCGGTAATATAGTCGTAGTATGGCACTAATGAAGGATAACCAGCTCCTTTGGTATCGCCATCGGAATAATATTCTTCTCTAGGTTGTCTTTGTCCATGAGCTTGGCTCTGACATTTATTCTTCCGGGATTTGCTAGAGCCTGCGTGATCACAAGATGATGGAGCAGCCAAATTAGGTGAAGCTCCTGTTCCACAGCACCCTTGTGACTCAGGTAAAAATGTAAATATCAGACAGTACCGTCTATGGAAACCTCTTGCTGTGGAGTCCTTTAATGAAAATGCTGTTCCGATTACCCAGATGTCTGACGACGTAAATGCCACAGAATTACTTGGGCTTAACTCACACGACAATGTTCTTGCTATGCAGGTATGCAAATGAGATAGATGCGAGTGATCATAATTACTGTGACTGCAGTAATATTTTGTAGCTCCCGAGGGTGTAGTTTTAGTTTGTGTGTCTGGCCCGCTTGAGGAAAAACTATTAGATGTTGTAAATTGGGATCCCCCCAAAGGTTGTGATGATGCGGATGCTCTCAGTTTAGGTAATGAGGCAGCCGAGTTTACAGCACCAGTAGACTTAGAATTTACTACCTCTGAGGCTCCAACGGATGTTGCAGAATTCCCTGACGGAGGCGATATCGATGCAGGAGGTGACAATGGTGTCTGAACCGGAGTAGAATGAACTGTCTGCACTGTAGAGATGTACCCTTCTAGTATAGGTGCTTTACACCCCGAACAGAATTTCAAATCTGGGCATTGGCTTACGAACTGTGGCTCGTTGATATTTCGTATTGTGTAGAAAACTAAACGGGGCCCATGAACTTCACAAAAATGACCTAGAGCTACGACTGTGGACATAAAATAATTTTCGGAGCCCTCGGTGGGGTCGGGGCCTATAAATATTTAGATTTACACTCCTTATCGGTATTTAGTATCAGTTGTTTTTCGTACATTCCAGAATGGGTAGTATTAATCGGTATTTGATATCCTGTTAATTATGCTTAAAGTTGACTGTTGACAGCCGGACAGTCATAGTAGGTCACTACAATTACTTAAGTGATATGAAATAAAATCGATTCAGTGATAATTGAATGCGCCTACAACCTTTTTATGTTCTGAGTGGTAACTTGCTGTGCGGTTCCGTCCGACTGCCGACCGTCGTGTGTGGAACAAGGCATGTGACTCTGACAACTTTTTTATAACTGAGTAGGTACTTTTGCTTAAGCGGCTGCCGTTGTCAAATGGGAACGTACACTCACATCTCATGTAGGTATTTAACAAGCACGCGCTCACAGATTCTATTACCTATGACGCATTGTATTGTGCTTGTTTCTGTATATACTTAAGTGTAAATCAGACAGTAACAGTGAGTAGTCAGTTACTAAATTATTGTTATATAGGTTCACAGGTCAAGTTAAATTCAATTAAAACAAATTAACTCGCAACATGTTCAGTGTTACGACGGAGTAAGTCACTGACGGACATTTGACATTTCACTTGTTTCAACTTTCACTCAAATATTATTCAATCTTTATCGTTTCGTTTTATCAATGAAGGGAAATCTAGATTTCATCGTAATTCAGGTATCACTACCACTTATGTAGTTGTTTTTTCGTAGTTTATTAGTGATGGTGGATGACACATTCACACGACGACAAGCAAACAAATAAATGTTCAATGTAAACATCACCGTCGTAAGCTAAAAATATTAATCAATTCCAAAAATGAATTACCTAAAATGGATTGGCCAAATTTATTTTCAGCTGTAAGGCTTTTGTACGCAACTTAATACTACACGTTGGGTCGGCACAGAAGAAGGATACTAGAGGATTGACACATATAATAATATGTAGGTCTGCCGCTGCGGTCTTTTCTCTGGCTCAATCCAATTCTTATTCTCCGTCTGAGACTCAAAATATCTCAATTCGCAATTGATCTAGCTAAACTACAGCATAGTAGTCTGGTAGCCCATATGCGGATGAAGAGAGATTTGATTCAACAAGCAGGCACATCGCAGGTTCTGCTGCATCAACTACTGGAAGCGCCTGTTCTTAAAACAGGTATAAGCGATATATAAGGGAATTCAACAATAAATTGAAGTAGGCAAACATCACTGTTTAATTAATAATTAAACTTCAGTTTACAGTGGAATGCAACAGTTATTATTTATGTAACATTTTTGAACTGAAGGATGAAAAGAGAATATCGAGTAAATCATGCCAGATTTTGTTGAAACGTAATTATCTCAACAATTTTTACTATTTCTGATAATGATTTTCAGTCATTTATGAGATCATGTGACCTGTTCAGGTAGTTAACTATATAGCCCAATTGAGGTGGCCACTTAAGGTACAATATATGCAAAACTTATTGCTTTTGCATTATATTTTCTCCATATATTTTCTCCATAACAAATCACAATCACCAATCCGACTTCAACACAGGGAGATTGGTACGGAATTTGCAAATGCTTAAAATCTAATTTAATGTTCAGTGAATGAAAGAAGTCTATGGTGCACACAGTACTGTCAACTGGCATATTACTGAAAAACGTTAATTAAACTTTTGAATCGTGAAATGAAAAGCTCCCACCACCCTGCAAGGTTGAGATTAGTACTAACTAGAATAGAGTACGCTGCATCTTTTGAAAATAAAATGGGCTGCTACAACGGTGCTCAAATCGTATAAGAATGGGTCAAAGTTGACACTACAAATTCATAGTCTTACGCAAGCTAACAAGGGGAAATCAGGGGACATCCAATTTTAATGGAAAAAAATCACACACACACACCATAATATGGAGATAATATCAGCTATTAAAATATTTTGGTTTCTCATTTTCAATTTTTTGGTGCTACTTGGAATTAAGTTCCCTTTTCTGGTGCCTAGATAATGCGTATCTCATGTGTTCAGACATCTATACTTTGAAATGTTTCTTAGTACTTAAGACTGTGAGCATATACAACTCGATACCGAGTTCTCCTAATCTCCTCTTCCTGAATACGAATTATGATAACGACTCAGTTTGTATTCCCCGCTCTCTGCATCTCCAGTTGAGGAAGATACAGAAGAGTGAT
>JAAXYV010000574.1:0-11787 GCA_036851875.1 Novacerus sp. FZ-2019
GACACAATACCAACACGGCAGACAGCACATGAAAATCTTTCTTTGAATCAAATCAAACTTTTCACACAAGCAATATTCAGAAAATGCATTACTTTTTTCGGATTTAGTGTCAAACAGAACTTTTCATATATAACTAAAACCTAATAGGTTAATGTAAAGCTGAAAAATTAAAAATAAATCTCTTGGAGTTAAATTGATACTGTGTTGGAACGATTGCAGCTTTCAAGTAAAAGTGGATACTGCTACGCATAAAACACACTTTAGCTTAAACCCCTACTCTCGCACGTGTATGTCACGTGTCACTATTAGTTTTGAATTTATAAGTGGTTTGTGGTACGCTACTCAGCGGAAGAATAAATTCATATTTTTCACCCTGCCTCATCGACTTTTATTGGGAGGCGTGCGAGTCACGTGTCTATTGAAAAATGATTCGTGTACGCTTTCACGCATAAATGAATAAACTGTGCACTGAATTGAATATGACTTGAAAAGAGTAGTCCTAAATAAGGCTTATTATTCATTCATGCTGTTCAATATGAATTCAATTTCTCTGACGTTCTGAATTACAGTAGAGTTTGAAGTCAATTTTGAAGCCTGCTTGAAATTAATTTCATTAAAAGGATATAAATAATATTATGAATATCAGAGTCACTTTAATTGATGATTGATTATAATACACTCGATTCTGTTTGATTGAATGTCAAATGTGTGTATAGAGTGCGATATTTTGTTTCCAGAATCCCTTTGTGGTAAAAGGCAAAATGAAACTTATGGTTTTTTTTGGTTTGTTTTTGCGCAACGCTGTTATATGAATAAAGTGCTAGACATTAATTTTTAACGGATTGTACCGACCTGTAATCAATCTAGAAAATCAAATGGCAACCAATCTTAAATCTTGGATTAAATTAGTTACAATTTCAATAAAAGTAAAAAAAAAGTAAAAGTTGTTTAGTTTATACAGTCAAACGAATTCAGTCGCAAGTCGAAATAGATAGGGTAATTTCTATGCTTTAGCGGCACAGCATGAGTTGAGTTCCATCTGTACCTAGTCTGATTTCCAATTCCGGACTCTTGTACTCCAAGTAAACCCGTACCAATTGAACAATGCACCGAGTCAGATTTGCCTTTAATTGTCCTATGCAGTGTACTTGCGTAGGTTCCAGTCGTTGAAGTAACACAAATACTCCCCCGGGGCTCGAACCACGGTCGACACATTCAGCCTCTTTCAGCTCTTCGTGTCGGATGCACTACCCCACTGCACCACTAGAACCAACCAGGCATGTTCTGAAATTCTGGAAGATTCTGATGAAATTGATTGTAAATATGACTACTTTCAAAATTAAATAATTGCATGCATGAAAACGTTATATAACATAGGTACCGTGTTTATGTATGCACTTGTACTTATTTATTTATTAGTTAAAACTGGTATTTATTTAATTGTTAGTGATAATCAGATTTGTACTTTTTTGGTTTGATGAAGTGTAATTAAAAGATTAAGTATAGTTAACAGTTTAAAAACAAGTGACTTACATGTTTGCACTGTACTGCTTCAGCTGCCGCAAACGATTGATTCTTAGCTTTTGAATTAAACAAAGTATGTGCAGCCCATTCGGGCAACATAGACGCATCAGCGCAACACTAGTTATCAATATACAATTTCAGATTTTTCGCGAAAATAACGAGAACGGGAACGAGAAAATTTCTTGCAGTTTTTCTAGTCAATTTTTTGTGTGACAGGTTTCTCTCAAAATATATTAAGCAGGCTACCATGTCTGTAACAAACTTTAATTTTGACTTGTGTTTTCAATTCCTATATCATTTAATGCCATTCTTATTAAGGGTCACCTCGAAAAATAAAGCTGGCTTAAGCAGTGATATGGATTCCCATGTAAAACGCGGACAGCATCACAGATCGATTGAGTAAAAATGTCGGTCGGGTTTTTTCACTGAATTTAGTTCACAACCAGAGCCAGAGGAATGTGAAGTGCTCAGTGTCATTATTCTATAATGTTCCTGAGCCAGTGAAAAACAATGTTTAAATAGTAACAAAACATTTCTGATTGTTTTAGTGGCATTGGAGTTCACTTAGAGCATCTAGACTGTTCACATTACAATTCTGTATGCACGAACTTAAATCAGGAAAAAAATTCCAAAAAATTCATTTGTATGACCTTTTGATTGTGTCACAAATGTTTTATCCAGAAATTAGGTGTGGACAAAGTTTCGCAATCACACTGCTTGCAGACTATAAATCAAATCAAGTTGCTAATGTACTCTGTAGCTTAGGCGAACAAATAATATAGTAAAGACATAGCTCAAGCTGTCCATACCAACAGTGAAGTCATCAAGTACAGCTCGCTTTATTTTTTGAGGTGGTCCTTAAGCGGAATGACTCACAAATTAAAATTAAATCTAAATATACCAATTTCCATCAACTTAGTATAATCTTTTGCAATATATTTGCGACTTATGTCTCTTAGGTGTAATTAACATGAATAAATCATCCGATCTTCTCAAAATCTACTCAGTCACTAAAGATAGCAGCACTCTATGGTAACCTACCTGGCTAATTTAATTAGGTTATTTATATACACAATCTAAAAGTAAAAATTGTATTAATCCTTTTGAGATGCCATATAGTTGTCTTTAATGTAATGGTATGTAAGTGCAATAGTGTGTTTAATCAAAGTCAACTAATTGCCTTCATTTATATATTTTAGAATGTCTATACCCACTGTGTTTGTGAGGCTTGAGGCTGCTATTTAATTCAGGTGCAGCAAAATAGATGTAGTGATCTGGTAGTCTCACATTATTATTGCTTTTTATTGTTAGAGAATAAATGCTACATTTTATTTTGATTAGGCTTTCGGTTACACCACTCAGCAATAGGGTTATTGAGGGTTGTGCGTTTCGTTATGTGAAACATTATGTTAGAAAAGAAGAGGGGATCTAAAATTCGGAGATTTTTTCTTAAGTAATTTTTGAATGACGCCTTAGCAATGAATTCAAATATTTGAAATCGTTAATTACGTTATGTACTTTTCAGTATGCTAAAAAAATATGTCCCGATAAAATCTGGAATACACGGTTAGAAAGAAACAAATATAAATATCCTGCTCATGAACTTCAACATTTGGAGTTAAAGCAGAAAGATATAGTAATCTTAAAATTTAAATTATTGACTTATATAATGTTATCTGTGTAAAAAGAATATTTAATTTTAGTTGTTGTGGTTAAGATATCTGTTGAATTTTAAAGAAAGTGTGTGGCTTTGCCGCGTAGTTCTTTTAAGCAAATATTTGTAAATTGTTCGTATATTTATAAGCTGTTCTTGTAGAACTATTAGTAACTTTATGTGAATACGTTGGGGGAGATAAGTCTATGATTTTACCACGGAATATCACGTTAATAAAGACCTTCAATTCAATTCAATGCAATTCGAAGTTAAGACAAACGGATACTACACATCTGAAGACACTGACGGAACAGATTCTACAATTTCAAACCAAGGTAGTCATTATAGTTCAAATATGGTCAAGGAAAACACGTAAACGTAATATTGTAGGTACACAGGTTGACCGGTTTTCATGAGGTTTTTTGTAATCGTAGTATCATATCCGTCCCTAGAGTAGAAATTGAGATAATTTGAAAATTGAAAAAACATTTCGAAACAAAATGTTTGAAAAAAATGATGTTTTTAATTGTTTCCACTATATTTAATTGTTTTTAACTGAGTTTCGGGTGCATGTACTAACTAGATCAACAACTGGGTTGATCCAGTTAGATTCAATTTCTGTTGATACGTCACTGGATGAGTTTCTCTTTAAATTCAGAAAAATGTTCCTTTTGAATTTTGAAATTTCCTCAATTACCCATCTATAGCTACAGATTTCACAAGTCGATTTAAATAAAATCATTCAAATAGGTCCCAACAATTGTGAAAGCAATCTATACTTCACTTTACTGCACTACCCCGACGTCAGAGAAGTTTTTAAAAATATCTAATTTTGCTATGAGCTAGGCTATTTCACTGGGTGAATAACATGTCAATTTCTGTTGATTTAGTACATATCTGTTAATCGTTATTTACATTAGCTATTACAGATTCGAAAAAATTCAATAGCTAGAGATTGGCGACTTTAAACCACTAGACCAATGAGTGGACGGTTCGAAGAAGACAAAATGCTTCAATTTACTGAATAGACAAAAATGTAGTGAATCAGTCAACTTTCTGGTCTTTAAATGCTCAAGACCTCAATGACATGATACCAGGCAAGAAAGGTCCTCAAAAGAATATTTTAAGAAGTATTGAAGTTCTCCAGGAAGAAAATGGAACTATTGCAACCTCGATAACAGGTGTTACACAATATGGATTGACATCTGGTCAGATTACGGAATTAGCTCCAGTTCATCAAGGTTCGTCAAACATTCCATTACAAGTATGTCCTAATCTATGGAAAAAACTATAGTTTACTCTATAGACTGTGAGACTGAAAAATTAAAACTGGCAAAACCTTACGATTCTGTGGTTATTGCTACTTTGGAAGGTTATAAAGCTGTATATGACAAGCAACTTCCAGGATGCTTTTATGCAAGTAACACTCCCTTTCCACTAGCTGACCAGGATGAATTTAAAAAAACAATTAACAAATTCTTCTGCCTGGCTACTCACCACCATTTTCTCATCAATTAACCGAAAAATTATTAAAAGAAGTTCACTCTGACGTGATTGCTGACTCCAAACTAGCATTAACTGGCCAAACTGTGACAATGTCCTTACATGGCTGGTCAAACGAACATAATCAACTGATGGTCCGTAGTTGTATAATCAATACCAAACGGAAAGCTGCATTTGTGAACTATTTGAACAAATATACAGCTGCATTTTTGACTAGAGTAGAACGAGCATTTTCAACATTTGAACTGGTTGAATCAAATCTGTGAAATCGCCTTGGAGATGAAAAGGCAGCGAATTTAACATTTTCCTTCAATTTTGTGAGACGGACGAATTTTCAGAAATAAGTATGATTTGAAATTACTTTGGAAAAATAATGAGCCCGTATTCCAGACCAGCATCTAGATAATGAAGAATCTGATGAACAAAATACCGATGATTTCGATGAGATTCTCTTGAGTAAAGTAGAAGTATTGAGTGACAGTGTGAATGTTCTTGAAGATGAATTTCACGCACAGTTGAGGTGAAAGCAATAGATTCAAATGAAGAGAAGAAAATGAGCAATAAAGCATTCGAAAAACCAGAAGCCTTCCGATAAAATGAAAATTCATTTTGGTACAGTGTTTGAATCGAACGAGTGCACATCACTAATCATCTTTGAAGTTGTAAAATTTTGAGTTCCAGTGATTCCAGAAATTAATAGATTGATTGTAAACTAGGTTTGGTTTTGTTTTAAGCGCTGTGTAGATGCCTTTATTGCATCGACTTTAAAAATTGTATTATTATTGGAATAAAGGAATAAATTCATTGTTGTAATTAAATAATACAAGGGTTTGTAATCACTTCAAGCCACGCTTTCGAACGATATATTGCATGCCATATATCGGTGTATAGTTTTGATGTACATCGACAAGGCCGGATATATATCAAAATATCGGATCTTTTGAACTTTTGGATTGCGGGTAGGTTTGTAAGTTGGCGGAAATCGGATCATGCTCTCCAAAGTTACACTAAAATCCAATAAATTCTATTAAAATGCGGCCTAACTTCAAGATTGACCTTATCATTTAATCTATTAACTTCAGATTTAAATCTGACTTGCCCATTGATCCTATAATAAAATGTACTAACTTTATTGCAAATCGAACCAGCCAGTCGTAAGTTATAGGAAATTCTGTTGATAAACCCTATTGAAACAGCGTATAATTATGGCCTCTATCTTTGACGTTTTCAATCCATTTTTAAATATGATATTTCTACTTACCCAACTACACTATATACAGAATTTGAAGAAAATCGATGCAAACAGTCGAAACTGGATTGTGTTCAGAGCGCACAGGCAGATGGACTACCCAAACGCAATAGCTCTTTCCTTCGTAGGACTTAATTATAGTGTTGAGCAAAATTTAAATATTGTTTGATTTATTTCAAATTAATGGCGAATTACTTCCACATAAAAAGCAATAAAATTAGAGGGCGGGACTAATGAAATTATACACTTTATTCATTGTACGCATTTGATTCCTACTGATCTTGGAAGTATAAACTCTCTGATTCAGTTGCAGGACTGCTGTCCTCTTTACAATAGACGAAAAGTAAATTTATTCAAATAAAATTTTGAAATTTCTAGCAGATCATATAGCATAATGTAAATTGAAACTTTTTTGTGTTCGAAAATATATGCCAGCCCATGACAAATCGATTTCTTGTTAGGCATACGTGTATACCGCCCCATGACAACGACCAAAATCTCCTGGTCTACATATAAGCCACCCCAGGTTAATGTAACAAAATTATTAGCGTAGGTATATATAAACCATACCATAACAACGATCAGGATATTTCTGGTATATATAAATAAACCACACCATGACAACGACCACGATGTTTCTGGTATATATATATATATGCTATCCGATGCGAAAGGGTTAAAACGATACTAATATTAAGTAGAAATAGGACATCGTGCCTGCAACCGTATCTTGCGTGTTGATGAGCAAATAATCCATGTGACGGATGAAAGGCCTGAATGGTTACCATAGAGAAATTAACATCCTAACCACTGTATTGCTGAAAGGAATACTTACTGTTCTAACCAATGCTTCCAACCATATTTCAAATATTGATGTGAATACACATCCAACCTATTGTACTTCTGTATGATGGCTGCATTAATTCCAGGAAATGTTGACAGAGCAAACGAAACCATTGCTTTCTTTTTCTACCATGTTAATTATTCAGATGTAATATCAATTTACAGGCACCAACGGTATATGCCTTATGTATAGTTAATATTAAACGCCTTTTATTCCAACGGTACCAAAGAGCCTTCCTTCAGAGTCGTCTTCGGATATACCCTATGGATGTTTTATCTGGCAAATAAAATAGTTGTGTGAGTTGCAGGCGAAAGCAGGACGTGATATTAAATTACGACAGATACAAAAATTATCACTTGTGAGGATTAAAGCTTTCAGTTCCACGTCTCAAGAAAAAACCATAGTAGACACATCTCTTACTGCCAAGTAAAATTGTTGTAAGTTTTAAGAAAGCAACACATAGAGACTACATATATAAACAAAGTTATCACTCGTTCAAGATCAAACCTTTTACTTATACAGTTACAGGTTACTCGTACCAAACTGCTCTTTATTGAAATTTGAGCTTAATTACTTTTCACCATTTCTACACTTTTGACACATCGGAATATAAATTAAGTGAAACAGATCAGTGCTTCATTGGTTGTGACAAAGGCAAACCACATACATAACAATATGTGTATACTTGCATTATTCCTGTACATAGCTACAACAACGATAAGCATAGTGAAAGCTGAGAGTAAAGTACTACCGGCAATTGTGAATAGGTTTAGAGACTGCAGTGTGCATTTGATATTTTACAACAACGACTTTGCCAAAGAATTGAAGAGTGAGATACAGTGGATCACTGCGCCTCTTGTGATCACAGAGGAATCTATGTCTTCAGTTGATTGTAGAAACTTTACCGGCTATGAAGATGACTGGTTTCGAGTCTTCAACAAATTTACAAAGAAGTACATAAACGGTCTGTCGGCTGAGTGCAGAGAGAGGTACTACAGAATCGAACAGTTGATTAAGAAACTGTCTTCAGTCAGTTTTCTCAAGAGGAGGAAGTGCACGGCTGTGGTTATGATTTTTCCGGCTCTAAAAGCCATGCCCCCAACTTTGAATGGACTAATTATTAAATTGACGAAGCATTTTCTATACACATCATTTCATGTCTTGAGTAGCGAATTTTTGAGCGAAAACGATTTGTTACAGAAATTGAACAATCAGACTAAATACCTTGTGTCCTACCGCATTCATTATTACGTGTACTTGAATTCTTCTAAGGCCATTATCGGTGCTGTGGCTCATGACACAGACCATGAAACTGAATTAGGGGTGTTCACCTACCACTTATTGTCTAATAATTTCTACAATGAAAGTTTGACTAAAGAAGATTTGGAAACTATTTTAGAATTCATCAAATTACATGAAAGACTAAGAACTGTATGGGGTTTGATTGGAGACTCTAATTTCGAATATTGCGGCCCAACACTTAGCTCTCTTGCACCCATGGATAAGAAAATCGGAGTCCCATTTGAATTAATTATGCTATCGATGTTGCTGCAGAAATTGTCTAACCTAACGATTTTCATTCAGTCTACAAAATTGAATTATTGCTTTCTAATCAAAGACGTGTATGCTGCTGGGATTTATTTCTCATTTTTTCAACTATCGTACCAACCCCATGCGGGTATTTGGTACCCAGATTCCTTCTTTATACCCACTGAGAGAGTTTCCCAAACCTTTATTTCCTGCTTCATAAAGACCGAGAATATTGATTTCTTGGCCTACATCAAACCATATCACCACCAGGCATGGCTAACCCTTCTTGCTGCTCTAACCCTAACGATCCTAGCCACAAACGTTGTTGCGTACATGAAGAATTTGCAAACATCTCATGCACCGTTTCTACTCATATCATTTGCTTACTTATTGGAAATCAGCTACCCACTTCGAAGCAGTATGCACAGGACAAAGTTCTTCAATATAGTCTTAATCACGTTAGCAGTAATGGGGATAATACTTGCAAATGGGTACAAAGGAATTGTCATCACTGATGTAACGTCTCCCATCCCAGGAACTAAATTAAAGGGTTTCCAGGACCTCGTTGACTTTAGAATAAGCATCTACTCTCCCATTGCTGATAGCGCCTTTGGTAAATTGAAACTTACACAGATAATTAGTAGAGTTGAGTGTGGGAGAATTGATTTCCTGAAATTTGGCGAAGCTCTGCAACCCTACACTCTAAATCTGATAAATGATAAAGCTTTGATAAAAAAGCTATATATGCCTCTACACTTTAATGTGAAGTTTCCTCCAGGATATCCAAATAATAGTTTTCAAGAAGAAATTTCCAAGTGCGGCCCAACGGCGTATGCCGATTCAAACTCGGATATTGAATTGTTTTACTCCCAGGCAAATTGGAATTTTGAAACAGAGAGTTACCCTAAGCAGATTCTTTACCAGGGAGAAGAAGATTTTCATCAAGTCCGTGGAATACTTGCTGCGTTCATACCACTTCTAAGTCACCTGGAAAGTAGAATTCCCCTCATTGTTGAGTCGGGTATATTGGAAATGTGGCGGGAACATTTAAGAAGGAACAAAACATTATGCAGGACTTGCTTCAGAGACAAAGATCATCATCCCTCTAAACTGTCCCTCAACTCGAATATCGTTACTCTATTCTTTATTTACTTAATATGTGTTACGGCTTGTATTCTTTCATTTCTGTTAGAGTATGCTCAGAGAATGTTTCGTACTTGCATTGAATTCAAAATAATTAAAACATTTTGCTCACATGTAATCACTATAATTCAAAACCGAATACGCACGAATGATGCAGTAACTCCATATTTAAACTATTAGTAAACAATGCTGCCGATTGTTTTTAACAGTTGTTGTGGCATTTATTCAGTTGCCAAAGTACGCTTTCAATGACAGTTACCAAACTTTTCATGTGTTTTATCCTTTTTCATCAATCACTGCTGAACGAAACTTCAGACACCTGAGTAGTGAGTAACAACAGGGTATATCGACAAATTCAATACAGGAAACAAGGCCCATGGTTCACACTAGTTGGCGTCGATATCATCGCATATCTGACGACATATAATGGGATAATCTTCGAACGGAAGTTGGCACTTTATGGATATCTTAACTTGTATTTGTTTAGTTTTGCAAATTGATATCCCAGAAACGGTATATTAAATTCACAAGGACATTGAAGCGGTGTTAAATTAGTGTATGACTATAACCTTCATTTCAATGAATCGAAAACTCAATTATTAGTAGTTGGGACCAAAAAGTACTCGATAAATGTTGTCATGAAATTAAAGTAGGAAATAGCGTGATTACCCCCAGCGACTCAATAATCTTTTGTGGAGTCTACCTTGACGAAAGCCTTTCTTGGGAGCAGCATGTCAAAAAACGTGGGGTTAAAAATTAGTGTTAATATGTCAACGTTTTAAAGGTAAGGTTTTTGAAGTATGGGTCAAATTGTTGTTACAATTTACTTTTGCCTACAGAGGCGGATCTGAACCGTTCGAAAGCTTACCGGGTAAATGGTCAAGGTGCATGAACACTGGTTACCATTGTAACTGGTTAGTACCTGGAATCTAACCAAGAGCTTTCGCTGTCTAGGCCAATCGACCCATTATCATTCTTCTGCCCCCAAGGTCGTTGGATTGTCTTCGACTGAAAGGCAATGTGGTGCTCTGTGTACCACGACATGCCTATGTTGTACATGTACCACAAATCTGTACCACATGCTACACTATATGCTCAAATTATGTCATCTCAATATTGAGACCGGAACGTAATAATTTACACCCAAAACGGTGTGAACTGTGCTAAATATGGCAGTCACACTTACAATATTGATTTTCGGATTTGGATGCAGTATCTTGTGAAATATTTCTATGGTTCTAATTGAAATAGATTTTATGCCATATTTTAAAACAATTGCAAAATTGTCCAGAATGGCAGCATTCGACTAGTAAGCAGTCAGTAAAAGAGAGCGGCATCAGGAAAATTAAATCTAAACAATTTTGTACTTGTAAACTAAAAATGTATATAAAAAAAGTGTAAGTTATTGTGCTCAAACAGAATTAATCTGAGTGGTGGGTTATTTTTTAATATGTTGACGGGTGTCTGTGACTGCATTATATGTGGCACTGTTAAGAAACTGAATTGAATTTCGTCTTAGATTTTTAACATTTCAAATGTTTAATAGTTCTAATAACGTTCTGTTTCCTAGGTTTAGGATAAATTAACGTTCCAGTTCAAAGTAACTGGAAGTGAAATTAAAAACATTTATCGGTTCTGGTTAAGTAAATGAGGAAGTTATACAACAATGCGAAGAACCATATAACAGGTATATTATTACAGGCAATTTCCTCGATCCCCTGAAGCAAATTGTTTCACACAAAAGTTGTATCTCTGGTGGAAACACCGCGGAGTAATAAGGTTACGAGACTGTGCCTGCCTCAGCTGTGCACGCCCGATAACATCAGACAATGACCGCACCAGTGAATATCACTGGAAGGTGTAAACCACGAATAGGCACTGGTCAGCTTCACTCTACGGTATCGGCATACTTGTTTCCATGTATGTCACTACGAAAAACTCAAGATCGAATAGACCAGTGGAGGAAGATGTGAACATTTTCAGTGTTGAGTGCCTCACATAGGTAGGGAATGGCAAAGGAGTAATAGTTACTATTATTGCTCTGTGAATGCTATATATTACAATATTTAAATCACTTTCATATTAGGTATAATTTCATTCAAATCTCTTGTATCTTCCAGAATTGTAAATCAATTACGAAGTTCCAGTTTGTGTCATTCTATGTGCATTTTTATCAAACGGTGCGTTAATGTATACCTATTTCTGGTGCACTATTTATTTGACAGGCTCAACTGTTCTAGACCAGAGCTTCTCAGCTGGCTACACCCCGGTGAGGTCTCCAAGGAAGAAAATTCAACCGTTTTCCGGGATTACCTCTCTCAACGCTGGTATATAAAATTA
>JAAXYV010000575.1:0-11784 GCA_036851875.1 Novacerus sp. FZ-2019
TTTCATCATGAAACAAAAGTTTCAGATTTCTAGAGGGCTAAAGTATTTTCCTCTCGTAAATCCAGAGCAAAACTGTTCATTTGTTGAACACATAACCATAACGAATACGAAATGCTTTGCACTCACATACCGATCTTGAGAAGTAGATATTCTCTTTCCCTTGTCTGAAACCTTCAAAACTTTAAATAAATCCTTAAAGTACAAAATTACACTGAAGTATACATTTTATTTCTAATGCATAAAAACCAGTAGTAGTCAGTCAGCAGTGTAATACAGCAAAGGATTTTTATATTCGATGCTGACTGTATTATTGACATAGGTATACATTATGCAAAAAGAGTAAAGTAGAAGACGGCAGGCAAGCATGAAACGATGATAACTTTTGCATTTGGTAGCATGAGCCCTGTCACTCGTCAAATCCTAATCATTAATCATACTCTAAAATGGAAAAGATAACATGCTCAACTGCATTCAAATCCACATGCCAGTGGTAGTAATAACAGAGCAACCTCACAGTCAACAAACCTTACATGGTTATATTATATATTCTAGAACTTGGAATAATCATTTAGACCATCCTCACAAACCCAAATGCTGGCATATTGATTCCTTTCATAGTCTCAAATATTACTCTCTCACGTCTAAAACAACCCTTCAGTTCAAATCATTTACTTTTGTTTTCAAGGCATCAACATGAGAAGTATGCCACGAAGTCAGACCAATGCAAATAGTAGTTGCTAAATCCCACCATATTATTTGCGCATAATAATATGTATCTAATTAACACGCCAAAAATGTCAGATTGGCATTGCACGTTGGCTGAGGTTTGACTTCAATGAAATAGAACCTAGAATTCTTCCGCAGTGGTTTCAACAGCACTTATCCAGGAAATTTCATTAAATTCTGTTTCATCTAAGCCTTTGACTCATGAAAAGCAAACACACTGACTATACAGAGTAATAATAACAATACAAACTTGCAAGGCACAATTCACACCCTCCTACATACTCAATATGATAATGTCATCAATCTACTTCTGGACACGTACGCATGTCATACACCACTGGCATATACGAGTAATGCTGAAGTCCTGTAAACTCGTGTACTACAATAAAGAAGCGTGATCACGATCACCCAGAACAGCAAAAGGTAAACATTTCCTTTCCTTTCTTGAATCAACTTCACTCTGTCTGTATAGTCTGTGTGTACACAACTCTACTGCTGCTGTGCCCAATACATGTCCAAAGTATATTTAAAGATGATGATGGATGTATTCTCTAAACAAGAGTAATTATTAGGAACATGGAAGAGCTTCTATACGTCATACTTCTTCTAATGTTTCCCATCAAAATGCCGTCCGCACTGTTTTACTATTTTTTTAGTATGCTTGTCCAGCGCTGTACATTCATCTTAAATAGATGAAATTTGTACAATGGATCCACTTTTACGGACTGTCCGTACCAGGGAATGGAGAAAATATATAATACAGAGAATAGAATAGAACATCGGACAAGGTCAACCAGACTCACTTTTCTTATTTCATGCTTTCTTTTCACAACTGCAGTTTTTACTATGATAACGAAAGCTTACTACGGCATAGCAAAGCAAGCAGTATTGAATCGTATTCACAAAGAGCTCGTGTTTTTTTTCAAGAAAAAGATTTCCCACTAAAGTGTTTGCTTTCTTGAACAAGTCTATGACTGATGTAAAATATATTTTGCACGAGAGCTCTATAAATAACTTGTAGGTAAAAGGTCACCAGAATTGACGGATGCAAATGCACGTTCTACAACCTGCACACATTTTACACGACAAAAAAAAAGTTTCCTATATAGTAACTACAGCGTTCACAATATTGAAAATGTAAACTGAATTTTCAATGCGTAGTTTTTCAAGCTTTTGAAAATACATAGTAAAGCTAAACATATTAACTTTTTCTTTTTCGGTTAGAAAATGTTTTCCATAATCAATACTCAACACTATATTAATTTCTCACATGATGCAGTAACGGAAGTGAAAACTCATATTTGGACACTTCCGAGTAAAGTATTGGCTTAAAACTTCAATTCATAAAGATCAGTATGAAAAGACCTAAGGTAATATACACTAAAGTGAAGTAGACCGATATAAATTATCAAATACCAGCAAAGAATCTTTAGTTTGTGAGATAAAAGGTTGTGTTCGGTTACCTATAGTATATTTCACACAACCACACATATATCTAGAACATCTAACTAAAGTCAAATCCTAGTTTCCTCTCTTTCATCTCAAGCCATTTCATACTCGGCTTTCACCCTACCTTTTTTAACCAATCTACTCAATATTACGACGGACTGTTACGAATTACGACTAGCAGCAAATATTCTTTTCCACCATATTCAACCTCAATCTTAATACAATAGGAACAAATTAGGTTCCTATTCTCAAAGAAATGATAATGAACATATATTATAACCTAACGAAAGCCTTGTTTGCTTTCTGCCTGCACTTGCGTGCTTTATAAACAGAGACGAAATTCAATGCACCCCGATGAAAGATCTAATAGACCAAGAATCCGTTTGATTTCTTTTCAACATACAGAATGATGCTGAGTAATGTGAAATAGAATGCATGACGGTAGTGGCTAAACAAATCCTGCAATGTAAATAATGAAATGAAACTTACCTGCTCGAAGCCACCCAGCAGTTCTATTGTATCCATTTCTGAGCTAGGGTTCATTATTTTAAGTCCTCTACCGCAAAGCTGCGCCACAAGTTTCACTACCGAAGTTTTTCCACTTCCAGTAGAACCAACCTTACAAAAACAAAACCAGGAGCAGTTGATTTTACTTTCTACTAGGTAATTAAATAGTAGACTACTTTCTTGTTAATAAACATTTTGATGGAGCATACCAAAATGGGCATCCAGTTCATTTCCAGACATTTACCTAGTGCTTCCACAGCGGCTAATTGTCTGTGCAAAACAATCAACTGATTTTTTGATAAATTCTGAGTGCTGCCTTGATTTTTTACTCTTTCCAAAATCGTTTTTCCACAACGTACGGTAGTCTCCGTAAGCACAAGCTCGCTTTGCCCCCACGGCATTACACTTCCAATCTGAAAACTTGAGGTTTGAAATGTATCCTTCCACACCACACAGAATAACTGTAAGACTTTTCGGCGATCTTCTTGACATCTCATTCTTAGTCCATACACAATATCTACAAACAACTCAGGGTGAAAGTTAGCACTTCGTTCGACATTTCTACTTTCACAGGTCTCATTGACCACTAGCTCAGCCCAGCGCATCAAATCTCTCAGGTTAAAATCCCAAGGAGAACCTTTAGCCCCAAAAAGTCCCTTTTGACACACACTTTCACTTAAAACAGTAGCGAACGTTGTCATCAAGTCAACTATTTTCGAAGGTAACTCTGGCCAAGAACTTTTGAGAACATATTTCATATCTTGAATTTCTAAAGGATCCATAAAAACTTGTGTAAAACGATTTAAAAAAGATCTCGGTAATCCCTTTCTTGCGCCACCTTGTCGTAATGGATTTTGACAACCAACTATTCTGGTAAAGTTTTCAGTCATATTTTCGCCTGAAATTTTGAAAACTTTATTCAACTCTGGCACATAAATTTCACCCCTATGATCCAAGCAGGCATTTAATCCTTCCAGTACTGATTGTGATGCCAGATTTAATTCATCCAACAAAATCCATGAATTATTTTTTAGAGCTTGCAGAAGCGGTCCATCTCTCCATGCAAAATGTCCAGATGTACCGCCTTCTACGGGTAAATCTGCTCCAAATAAATCAGAAATGTCTGTCTGTTCCGACAAATTAATACGGACAAGAGGAAATCCGGCCATTCTGGCTACAGCAGAAACCAACGCAGTTTTCCCAACACCAGGAGAGCCTTCGAGTAATATGGGTTTCTTCAATTGCATAGCTCGTAGGAGTCGAATCGCATTTTGCATTGTAGTAGGAGCTTCTATAGCGAATTTTTCCTTTCCAATTTGTAACTGTTTTACAAATGCATTACGAGGTACTGTAAATGGTCCAATACCAAACATGTTTTCCGTGAGAATCACAGAGAATGCATTCAACTGATCATCATCTTCCATGGATCCCATGTTTCCAATGAGCATTGTAAGATGTGAAACCGCTTGTGCTTTGACATCTTTAGATAACATCACACTAAAAAATAAAAAACATCCACAAATAATTGCTACATAAATTCATACCATCTGATTATTCGCTATGACAAAAAAATGAAACAAGTTTGAGTTACTTTTCAGTAGCTGTACGACCGCTGCCAACTCCATCGAGGAATGCTAGAGAGGCCCCGTGATGCAAAGCTGTCACAATAGAAAGTTTGGCATCTGTTTTGCCATTTCTAGTCATTTCATTGACAAAGGTTACCCAAGACAATAGGTCTCGAATACTGACAGTGCACCGATGGACAAGTTCATTATTCTTCAACCATTTCACAAAACCGGTCATAATATCACCAATTCCTTTATTTCGTAGATGTTCTTTTAAATTATGTTCTATTATTGCAATCATATCTGTGTCATCTGAAGATACTTCACACCAAATTTCTGTTAGACGATTTCTTAAAGCAGGTGACAACTAACAAACAAAAAAATGGTAGTAAATAAAATCACAAAATACTGTCATGGTAAAATACAAAGTGAGGAATTCAAAATACATAATTACCTCCTTCTTCCCGTAATCACCACCTGGATTCATTGTTCCTACAAAATGAAAGGTTTTGTGTGCAATAACAAGTCTTGGAGTAACATCTCCTTTCTCCGCAATTAAAAGTGTTCGTTCCGGTTCAAGCACAGAATTAATGCGCTCCAGAACTGAGTCATCTGCAAGTGAAATTTCATCCGCAAGAAAATTACCTCCGCTTTCCATAGCTTCTACCAGTGGTCCATTCACCCACTCAAACAATCTTTCGTCCTGAAAATTAAGAGTTCATGGAACCAATTCAAATTTGGTAAATTATGTTTTAAGGGAGAATTGAAAATAAAGAAAGTAATGATATATTTTTTTATGCAATTTATACTTGTCCTCGTAAAAATATAAAGTATCCTAAAAATTCGTACATTCTGCTGATGACATCGAACAGGTCTCAATCCACCCAAAAAATCACTGCCTTCACTATGCATGTGGCAGTTCACTGTGAACAGTTTTTGTCCAAAAATTCTACACAAAAGTTGAACAACTGTTGTTTTCCCACAACCAGTCTCCCCAACTAACAGAACAGGCTCGTTGAACTTAAAGGCGTTTCCAATTAAAACTACCAATTTTCGCATCTGATATGTCCAAACAATATGTTCGAACTCAGGGATATTTGCCTGCAAAACTTTCTTCAAAATTTTTTCAGTCACCGACGAAGTATTTTCATTCAGTGAAAACAGATTCTGAGGATCCACCTTTCTTTTCAAATGCTTTTGTAACACCTCTCGAATAACATCAACCTCTGATGACTTTCGAACTTTTCCAGCCAAAACAAGATACCCTTCGTCGGCTAAATGTTGATCCCAATCATAAAATTTGGTTTTCTGTTGGTCGCTTAAACGATACCTTTCGGCCCATCGAAATAAATCTCTTAGTGTTGCAAAGCCATGCTTTCCTTGAAGAGCAGCACTTGATTTACGACGTACCTGAATCACAAAACAACATAGTACATAAGTATTGCTTTTAAGTTTGGTTCAAATTATTTGATTGCGTATACAAATCTAAAAGTACAAGAACATGAGACACATTACCTGCAACTCTTTCATTACACCGATAATTTTTTTGCAGTAGGACTGAGGAATGTCACAACGAAGATTTAATATTGTTTCTAACTCATTGCTAGGAATTTCATCAAAATGCAGCTCAACAAACCGATTCCGAAATGCTCTTGATAGCAGCTAAACAACGAATTGTCAAATTCATTAAGTTATTTAATTATTTGCTTAATTATACAGTCATACTTATTTCCACCCAATTATTGAATTTTCGATTTAGAGATCAGGTTAACAGACTTGATCTTATATAATTATATCATGTAATAATTAAATAGTTTCTGATTCAACTGCTTTACACAAAAGTTGGCCATAAACTCACTAACCCATATGGTCGGTCGGTACCACAATGTAAAGATTAAATTATTATGGATAATATAAAATAATGTAATACCTTCCGCCCCCCATACAATCCTGGTGGATTTTGGGTAGCGAACAGCATAAATCTTGGATGTGCGGTAACAGTTTGTCCAGACTCTGTAATAAACAACTGACGATTGTCATCAAGAAGTCTATTTAATGCTTCTAAAACTTCCGAAGGGGCTAGATTTAACTCATCTAGTATTATCCATTCTCCACTTCGCATTGCTTGCACCAAAACACCTATTCGTAATTATTTAATTATTTCAAGTCATTAATAAAGCACAACTCATAACCATTTCAATACAATGTTCACATTCTCTGCAGAACTAACCTTCTGTAAATACCAACTTGCCACTATCATCCGACTGGTATGAACCAACATATTCTTGTAAATCTGTATGCTGATGGTTATTGATTCGGTAGCATTTGTTCCCAGAACATTTTGCCAAATATTGAATTAAACTTGTCTTTCCTACAGAAGTTTCTCCTTGAATCAAAACCGGTAATTTTCCAGCGGAAACTATTCGAGTCAAATCCTTTAAATTTCTTCTTACGCTTGATGTCAAAATATACTGCAAATTTTAATAAACTTCAAGTAATTATTTGGCTAATGATTAAATTCAACCTTAATCACCTTCTGCAATAACGGATATTATTAAATGTCTCTAAAATTTACCTTCTCAGGTTGTTCTGGTTCGTCATCTCCTTGTAGAATCCAATAACCTTCTATTTGAATGTATCTTCCAGTTAACGGAGCCGGAAGAGGTTTGTTTATCAATGACTTTACTTCTGTTTTCCCAAAGATGTATCTGTTCAATAAACGAATCAAATTGTCAATACAAATATAATGTACATTTTAAATCATTGAAGTACTTTCCCTTACTTTGCAACTATATTTTGTACCACAGGATGTGAAACATAATCAAGTTGAGTCAAGAAGCTGAGACAGAAAGATTCGTACAATGATCGTGACACGCTTCCATACAAATTAAGGGATGAAATTTTTAATGCACGACACAGAGTTCTCAAGCTGAAGTGAGGTTTCTTTCCCATTCCATCGACTAGTGCCGTTTGAGACAAACATTTTATTTTCAAGTAAAATTGAACTATATTGTCCACTTGAGAAGCGGATAAAGACATTTCTCTTAAGTAATCTGAGACCAAAACTCTGAGTTCATCTGGATCGGTTAACTCTTCCACATAAAATTCAGTAAATCTGTTTGAACAATGTATTATTATAAAATAGTTTCACACACCAAACTTACATTCTTATCACTCTGAAAACAGATAATGAATGTAATATGTATGAATCAATATTTAGAAGTATAAATTAAAACTGAGATTTACCTGTTGCGAAGACCCACCGGCAAATCTTTTTTCCCAACATCTGTAGACGGATTCATTGCAGCAAACAGATGAAAATTAAGATGCCGCTGAATTGGTTTTTCGTCTCCTTTCTCCCATAAATGAATTTGGGCATTTTCATCCAATATTCCAGATAGACATTGAAGCATTTCGGGAGTAGCCAAATTTATTTCATCGAGCAGAATCCAATAGCCTAATAAATATATTGAAGTGAATATATTGATGAATATAATCAGTTTACACACACACAACCATCTCTCTAACCCTTTTTAACAGCATTGATCAAAGTTCCTTCAATAAATGAAAATGCAAAAGGACTTTCTTCTCCATTTAAAATTTGAGTTTCAATACGAGATAACTGATGTCCAAAAGTTGTCCACCTAAATAAAAATATTATTCATTAGTATTTGAAGCATCATCATTGTATTGATATACAAGATATATTCCTGGATTAATCTACGACAACCGTGATACTGTACATTTGAGAAGTTCATATAGTTTGTTCAAACAATGAACGAATAAATTAATTAGACAATTCCTACCTTTCAATAAAACAGGAATTGGTCGAGTTATTACACCGTGGAATAGCGGATTTCTGAACGTGAGCCATCAATTTTACTAAATCCTTCCATCTTTTATTGGCAAAGCAAGTCATAATATGGCCTAAAAATTTAGAGTTTGCTTCCCTGTTGAAAGTCTGAACAAATAATGTTTCAAATTCTTCTCGAAGTGGTGCAAAAATGTATTTAAGTTCAACCGGTTTATAGCTGAAATGTAAAAATAAGTAATAATGGCAATGTCATCACACCTGTTATAAAATAAAACTCAAAAATTCTTACCCGCCCAAAAGATCACCAGAGTCACTCTGTCGATTTAGATTAATAACTACTAGCTTCTGAGGCAATATTTTGGCCAAGTACTGAACACAAGACGTTTTGCCCACTCCGGTTTCACCTATGAGTAAAACTGGTTCATGATGTTTTACGGAACCACTAATCATTTCCATAAGACAGCATGCCCGTTTAGTCAACGAAAATACTCCTATCTCATCTCTACAGAATAAAAATAATATTCGTAAAACTTACATTAATTATTGATAGAAGTGACAATAAATCCAACATACCTGGTTAGAATTGTTGCAGATGTATACATTGGTAAACTGTATCTTCCACTAGTTAGAGTGCTGGTATTACTGCAGATACTCACATGTGGTTTGTACATGCTGCAGAAGTACTCCGTCTTTGCTTTCAGCAAATTCAAATGCGTTCCAATGACTTCAGCAATAACTTGTTTAGCATCTAAATTAATTGTAAATGCAATACGCACTCTTCATTGTTTAACCATATAACAACTAAAATGGAAGAAAACTTACCAGGGCATCGCAATGAAGAAACAAATAAATCGTAAGCTTCCTGAAAAATGCCTATTGCTGATGCACTGTTAGTAAAATCCATTACAGACGGTATTCTTCGACAAAGTTTTAAGAAGTCTCTGCAATTTCAAATACATTTTACAGTAAGATCAATCTTACAACAAAAACACTTCTATAAAACCAAATTACCTCAAAGAGACCACGCGATTTCCCCCTGATCCACCCACTGTCAAGCTTTTTTCAATTTCCATTGCACCATAAATATCAATCAAACGGTCCAAAATACTCTTCAAGTTAGGAAACAACTCTTGCACCAGCAATTTCAATTCATCCTTTGGCAATGGATCTACAATAATTTTTTTCCACTGCTTGCCAATTCTCTCACCTGCTTTTCTTCCACCTACTAGATGAGTTCTACTGGTAGCAAAAATTCTAAAATTTGGATGAACTTTTCCGATTTCCCCATAACCTGGAACTGATAAGTGGCCTGTATCAGTTAACGCATCTAAAAGTCCAATAACGTCAGACGGAGCTGAATCTAAATCTTCAAGAACAATCCAGTGTCCATTGAGAACTGATTTGGTAAGGCAACCTGGTTTCCACACAAACTGTCCAGGTAAATCAGTGGAATGATATGATCCAAGGAGAAGACGGGAGTCGATTTGATCACTCATTTGAACCACAATAAAATCGGGGTATGAAATCCTGCCGAAGAGAGAAGCTGTGTATTGCAGCAATGAAGATTTCCCACAACCGATTGGACCAACTACACAAACCGGCGAAAACTGCGACGAAACTTGAAGAACTATCTCTTTCACATATTTTACTAACGAGGTTAGCGGAACAATGCTGTTGAATTGAGATTTTTCACTGTATGAATTTACATTTGATTTCATGATAATTCCACCTACAGATATAATACTGGAATCTTCATCCACAATTATTATTTCTGAAAAAGGGTGAACAAATTTAGTATTTTGACAAGATAATAGAAGTTTAGAATGCAAAGATGAAAAGTGCAGAAATTAAAACATACTGTCTTTGGGTAGACCTGTCAATTGCAAGATATTTGCAGCAATATTTTGCTCACACAAAACATTCAACTCGTTTTGCAGCTCCAAACCAAACACTATATCATCTAATGTTGCAATTTTACAATGCTGTTTAGACTTTTTCATCTCTATTTCAGTCAAATTTAGTAGTAGACCGATGCAATTTACTGTAAGCCTTAATTAAACATAATCCAGAAATTATATATAAGTAAAATACAATAAATTCAGAACGTAATTCAACAAAATAAGATTATACCAACGAGTTTGACTATCCTCCGTCTTCAATAATTTTAGAAAGTCTCGTAAATCCCAATTTGAATAAACTTGAGCTGACCACTTCTTCATCAAAATTAGCACTGCCCTCAACAAAGTTTTACTATCATCAAGAACATAATTACTGTTCAAACTTCTTCGCTGTTTTTTGCGGAGAGGTTCCTCCAGACTCAATTGCTGCAACTTTCGGTTCAAATAGGCCATAGGATTTCCATGTCGATTAAAGAATTCTTCGGAGAATCTACAGCCCATAAAATGAAACGTGTATACTAATGCAAAGTTTTCTGTAAACGCACACAAATTATTTCATAATCAAAATACCACCTACCTCAATGCAACTGGATATTGATGTACAAGTTTGCTCAGTGCAATAGCAACACTGACAGGGTCAGAATTTCTATGACCCTCTAAAATTGCCAAGAGAAATCCTGAACTTTCTGCAGCAATTTGCTTTGTCATATTCACGTCTAGTATATTTTCTTTCCAATGCCTAAGCTTGGACTCAAAGTTGACACCGGATTCTCTCATCATCTGTAAGCAATAATTGTAAATAGTTTTGTAACGGTTCAGGAATAAAGTAGAAAAGAACTTGGATGAAACAAGATAGTGATCATTTTTATAGAAAATCTTTAAACACTGTTAACTTTTATACAAATGTTTCGCTTACTGAATCAATGGGAATGATTCCTCCAGTCGAAGTAGAAATACTATAATTCGTTTTCTCCATCCTACTGATTCTGTTAGTCTCTCCCAGATACCAATTTAATTTGACTTTTTATAAGCGTTTTGTGTGCGTAATAGCTTCACTCTACTCTAACACAACCTACCTTTACTTTCAACTTCAATTCTATATAGTCAATAGTTGTTAATGTTCAATATTGATTGATTGTAAAAGTCAACATGTATGTAATTCGATAATAACAAAACCCTTGTCAATCACTATTCCACCTCCACGGTCGAGTTGATTTTAAATTAAGATCACTTAACTATACCAAACGTGGCTTCTTGGTATTTAAAACATTCTGCAGCTAGACTTCATAAGCAATAATACAAAGAAATTGACATTCTGATTGCTTAAAATGCATGTTAACTAACAGAAATAACAAATGTCCACATGTCACACTTCTTTCCAGCAGCATGTGCAAATCAATCCAAAATTATTTGGATTTGTACCTTGCAATGCTTTTGCGGAAAGCGCATAACCGTACTGCTATATGATGTGAATGCACGTGGGATATTCAACTAATGCCGCTCTTAAATTTCAGCTGTATGGTTTTTACGGAACTGCAATCTGCAATCCACATTTGTGCGCACATTTACTCTATGATTTTGAATGTGAATACCTCTGCTGAGTTCTACCGGCTGCTTTTTAGCAATATATTTCAAATATTTATATCGAATAATAAATCTCAGCAGCCGTTCTATCGGTTTGTATCGAAGTTTGGAGTGGTGGTGGGTGGTAGTCGTCACTCGTTACGTCTGTAGTACCGTGTCCATATCATCAGTTGTCAGTTATCCTTATCATAAATCGGTACTAAATCCTGGACGTCACGTTTTATTTCATTTCTATGCTTTA
>JAAXYV010000576.1:0-11783 GCA_036851875.1 Novacerus sp. FZ-2019
TTTTATTTTGCTGTCTATGTATACACTGCTCTATATTCTATTATATTGTATTATATTCTACCTAGTTTTCAATTCCAAGTCCAAGACGTAGGCTTTAGTATGCTTTATAGACAGACTCTTGCTCACTTCTCAAGTATAGATTTAGCATTTAGCATACCCCGGGAGTATTTCCCATTCGACTCCATAAAGGATCGAGTAGGATGGTCCGATCGGAATACTAATGATCACATCAGCTCATCCCTTCAGTCGTGCCAAAGAAAAGAAATGATTCAAAACAATAGCAAGTGCAGTTTGCGGTTTATGAGAATTCACAGAGTCAACAAGTTACCACCAAGGCCCAAGAAGAACTGCACTAGACCTGCACTGCATCCACATCCACATCACATAAAAGCACATCAAAGAATGAATACAAGCCTCTTCTTTTCTCCTCCTGTCTGTTACTTTACAAGTTTCCAAGTTCCAAGTGAACTATTTTCCCATGTTGATCTCCTCATATTACAACGCTTCAAGAGATGCCATTCATTCCATGCAAATTCAATCAATCCCTATCATGCTCTTTTCTATTCAACCAACCCGTTTTCCTCCTACATTCCTTCACCCATATCCCATACTGTTCCATAAACACATATTTCCCCTTATACACACTGTTTCACTCATTCACATTCTCATTCACATTACACACATACTTTCTCCTGTCTATGTTCTCTGCTCCCTCGACTCTCTCACTCACTCACTCACTCATTCACTCACTCACAGTTCTATCCTACGCTTTTCTACACAAAATACTGCTTTACCTGAAATAAAATGCAACAAACAAATAAACCTACAGAGTTACAGATACTTACATGACATTAGACTACAACCTATGCTAATACTATGAACAAATCCTTTATTTAGATACTTTGCTTTGTGTTTCCTCCCCTTCCCCATTCTTTTATAATTTCTTCTACATGGAAATAAGTATGTAGTAGTAAATGTACAATAGTTGGTTCATTTATACTTACAGTTAGAAGTCAGTCAGTTTGTCTGTACAGTGGTAGTAGTTTGTGATTTCTCTATAACGGACTCTGTTCCTGGTGGTAATTGGAACCGGACCACTGCCACTGATACTAAGTTGAGTTCAGTACACGTAGAAAGCGCGATGTTCTCTACTATTTCCTTTTCTTTGTCGGCTTTTCCCTCAGGTCAGAAGTCTGGTGATTTACAAACCACGATTTACTGCTTTGAGGAGTTGTAATGTATGAGTCTGAATGATTACTTGGCTTGAATGTGCTCCGGTTATATATTTTATACTTATTTCTGTAGCTATGTGGTCCAGTTGTCGAATGGGGCTAAACTGGTAAATGAGCTACAACTACGCATCTTTATTATTTCAGCTATATTTATCTCAGTCTTGCTATTATTTCAATGCAATGGGGCTTCTAACTTCCTTTTACTCTTAGGGTATGTTTGTCACAAATTCAGCACATGATTTCAGTAAAGACTTTGATGAATATGAAGTAAGAAAACAAACAGTCAAGATCAGAATTGTACAGACTGGGAAATAACTCTGATATTTTGTTACTAAGATTCAGTTCGGCTTCCAAGTTGTCAATGGGTGGGTGAAAGTTCAGATAAAAGTAAAAGGAAAGTTGTAGATTTTCTCCCCTCGTTTTGTTTAACTCTTTCCTCTCTACATCTTGCTTCGCCCCAAAAACTTTTTTGTAAACAAAGTACTGCGTCAATCTTCTTGATTTGACTTCAACTCAGGGACTGTTGAATTTTATATTGCTGCAATGTTCTGGGTTTCTTTTAATTTTCTTCCCATTAGCATTTATATCTTCTCTCACCCACGTGTGTATAAAACGGAGCTAGACAAGAGAAATTAAAAGTTCAGTACAAAAATATGTTTGAAGAATTTCTCAGTTTACATCCCAAGCAGTGAGAAGCTAACTCCCGGAGATGATAGAGTTGAAGATGACATTATAAAGGAGATATACAGGATGTTTTTGTTGTGATATTCAAGATTCTGGTCGACTATTTTAGTGTTTCTGGTTTTTGTCTTTGCAGAAATATTTTCATGTACAAAATAAGACTAGGACGAGGTGAAAAACAAAGAAAATAAGTGGTTTGCAGTGGAGTCCTTAGTTCTTGCTGCACAACGTTCTAGGCTGTAAGTAGGGAATATACGTCTCCTGCGTTGTGCTGTAACTAAGTAAGTATTTGTTTTCACTCGGAAAAAGTAAAATCACTCCAGTGTCAAAGTACGTATTTGTATTTGGTGTGAAATATGCAATAATTCAGAGGTGGGCATGGCCAGAGTTGGAAAGTTTTCTTCAGGGAGAGATTCGTATGTAATAGTAATGCTTGTTTGTCTGTATGTATCTATGTATGTATGCAGTCTGTGTGTCTTGTTGAGAAGAGAGAAGATAGGAGAACGGGAGTATCGGAGGGAGTCCGAAACTGAAGCCGGAATGAGTAGAGCACCCCGATTTATTGAAAGAAGCACACCACGCCAGCTTTTCCAGCTGTGAGTCGAGTTGAGTTGAATTGTCTGTAGGGTCTGTACATACATGCAGCATGTAGTGTGTACTACTCTACCACCACCACCATATCACCACCACCACCACCACTCTACTCTCTCTTCCACTCTAACTCTACTCTGCTCTTGAATGTTGAACATAGGAGTTCGTAGTCGGCAGTAGTCGGTCGTTCGGTTGTTGTAGTTGTAGTAGTTGTAGTCGTAACAGAATTGTGAAAACTAGCTGGCCTCTCTACCCAATCTTCTAGTAGTGTAGAATTTGTAGTAGTTGTAGCTAAGTAAGTATGTGTACCTTTGAGTCCATATGCCTTGTTCAGGACTAGGTTTTGTTCGTTCACAGTATATAGTTCACATAGACTTTTAGAGAGTGAACAGAGGAGAGGAGAGAAAATGAAGAGAGAAAGAGTGAAAAGGAGGCGAAAGTCAGATAGTCTGATTCCAGCAGAGGAACTCCTACATTTACCCCACTGTGTTTCATACTCCCTATATGCATGTAGGTAGGTAGATGCATTGCATTGAAATAGTCTCTCTCTCTATACCTTTTCTCCACTACTTCCACCAACTAACTTATCCTTAGCTTGGTTTGGAATTATAATGCTTTGGCTTGGCTTGACTTGACTTGACTTTGACTTGTTCACGTCCAACCAAAATGCTGCGCCGGTGCCTCTGGAATCAATGTACCGCGGAGCCACATGCAAACGAAATGTAATCTGCATGATCACTTGAGATTCCACAGATTACAGGTTGTAATGACTTGCGATTTGCCTTTGGCACTCTGTGCATGCACTCTACACGGCTATGTTTAAGAATTTTTTTTACAGCTCCCATTTGAGACACAAATCGGACGTCATCACTGCCTTAATGTTGAAATGTAAGTAGAAACAGGTCATAAGGCCATGAGAACCAAGGCTGTGGTACTCGCCACAGCTGTGCAAAACATTCACCAAACAAACTCAACCACTAACTATCTCTAAATACCTACTACTATCTGTGGCTAAAAGTTATGCTCTAAGTGTCTCCAGATTCTTTTTTAGGTTATTCTGCATGTGCTTAGCTTAGTTAGCTACGTGCTTACCCTTCTGAACTCTCCATTTCTTTCTCTCTTGTAAAACAGGCGTGAGTAGGTTTTGTCTCTGAATTTTGGACTCCGTATTTTTTATTTAGCGTAGATACACAGTTAACATGTGCAAAGTCTGAGGTTAGAATGTACAGTAGTTTATCTATCAAACATACAACATGCACCCAAGGCTACTGGAATATGTTGTAAAAACAGTTAATTTAACACTTTTCTGCACATAGACACTACGAACACCAACCCATGCAGATAGATGTAAGTAGACAGTACTGCGGGTTTAGGTATGTAGTCAAGCTCTAACTTATACTCCCCTCAAAGCTTCTTTCCCCTTTACATACTTTCTACTTACCCCGGTTCTCAATTCTCATCCAACTTTCTCCTTTCTCCGCGCTGACTTTCTCCTTGCTAACTTTCTCCATATCGTAAGACTGAGGAGGATGCAGAATTTTGAATAGAATGGCCCAGGTCAGGAGATGAGGACAAGTCAAGTCAAGTTAAATCTGACTATAACGGTGAAAACTGAAACTAAGTCAATCAAAGGGAAAAGAGAGAAGCGGTGGAGTGAAGTGAAGGACGAGGAGTGATTGTATGAGTGAGATTGAGAGAGGGATTTAGCAATGATTAAACCAGGAAAATTTGTATTATAATTGTAATCCCTTTGGTCCAGGAAGACTCCATGAGGCAGTCAAACCAACCAACCCTAGCTGGGATCTCTCTCTATCTCTGTCTCACTCTCACTCTCTCTGTGTCTCCCTACATCTCGCTTACGAAATCCATGTAATGGTGAATTTTGAATGAGAGCAAAAGGTATGAAACCATATCGCACCGAGCAACCAGGATTAAATGGTAAATTATAAATTACAAACTGGATTCTTCTTCCAAGCTCTGCTGGGCTGAGTGAGTGAGTTCAACTAGGTTGGCTTGGGCTTTGGTTTTGACTCCTCTCAACCCTATCCCTCCAACTGTAACAACTCACACTACTACTGTTACTACTACTACTACTACTACTACTACTACTACTACTACTTGTGCTTTTGCTACTCCTCGTACACTATTATATGTAGTCGCACCTAGAGATCTGGATATGTGTACAACTATAGAGGTATGTACACAGTGTAAGGCCATGGCGAGGAACCTACGTAGTTTATCATGAAACAAGTCCACAGAACAGCAGACTAGAGAACTAAGCTATAACATGACATAAAGTGCAAAGGGGCTTGAACTTACTTCCTAGCTGTCATGTCATGTAGGGACCTTAGTAATTAGCTAGTTAAAGACACAAGATTCTTAATAATGTAATCAAATGGAACTCCTTTGTAAACTTCCAGAGTTCCATGTTGATGAAT
The DNA here is from genome assembly GCA_036851875.1 of Novacerus sp. FZ-2019. Taxonomy (NCBI): domain Eukaryota; kingdom Metazoa; phylum Arthropoda; class Collembola; order Entomobryomorpha; family Tomoceridae; genus Novacerus; species Novacerus sp. FZ-2019. Next base: position 4,943 of record JAAXYV010000576.1, read on the forward strand.
GCATTAGTGTTTTAAAGGAGCCAGACATCTGAACACGTTTCCTCTTCAACATCATAGCCTTTAAGGCAGCCTAACATAACATAATGTAATGAATACATGAACTGAACATACATGGCTTTGGCTTTCAGGCTAGTCGGGAACTATGAACTGGGGAAATTGTGAGTTTTGCTCTGCACATTCAGTCTTAGTTTTCTGTGTAGTTTCCATGTAATATGCATAGCGGTGCCCATTGCATAAATGTACAGATATATGTATAATATGTATGTACATGTGTACGTTGTGTTCTGTCTCTAGTCTGTACTATGCAGTTACGTATATGTATGTATTTATATATAGAATGGTAGAATGGTTGAAGGTAATGTGAGTATTGGTGAATTGTGTGTGACTGGGTATCATACAATAGCACTACGTACACATGTATTAATTTCGATTTGGTTCGTGCTGTCGAGTGTGAAAAATATAAATACGGAGGACAATTTCGGTGCTGAGGGAACCATATGATTTCACATTTCAGGAAATTCATGCTCTTGGACAATAAGTCACCGAGTTGCCTGCTACTATTTTATGAGGGCCAATCAAAATAGCATATATTTAGTGTTCGTGTAAAGGTAAAAAGAGCATCCGGAGAGCATGAAGGCTCTTGGCCACAGGAGAACAGAGCAAGTGGTCCGTTTTGCGGAAGCGTTTCGGCACCCCGGCATGTTTTATTGCCGGTCATTTGTTTTGCACAAGTCATGCACGACTATTTGATGCAATCTTATGACTTCTACCCACTACCCATTGCCACTGCCACCACTACCTATCACTATATATACAGGAGTATAGACTGCTACTCCTACAACTTCTATTCTACAATCTTCGATGTCTACAACTCCCATACATAACACCAACCAAGCAGAGTAAAAAGTCGAAACCGATTGAAATTCGATGTAAAGCACCCTCTCCAACTGTCAAATTCAATTTACATCAACATTTTATAAAGGAATACGCTCACTCAGCGTTTACTCTCTCATCTCTATTCGTATGCTCTATTCTCTTTAAACAAGAATAAAAACCCTTCCCTAACTCACCCCTATATACATGCCGCTTACTTCATGCTCGTCCTTTCTTTGCTGGCTGCTTTCCTCTACAGCAGTCTACTTTCAAATTCAAATTCCCAGTCCATGTAACACATCTTCTATCCCTTCATTACAAGCACACCTTGAACCTTCAACTCTCAATTACTATGTACTTTACTTCAATCTATTCTCAAAATATCTAAACGTCAGCTTCTCAATGTCTCTTCATCAACAATATATGAAAGAGACAAGGCAGACAATTTGAAAGGAAAAAGCAACCATAGACTCCTAGACAGATACAGCACAAGGTAACAGAATAACGAGGAGGCGAAAAAATGTAGAGATTCTCGGCCGACAGGATTCCAACATGCCCACTTTCCCTTGTTTGTTTCATACACTCCACTCGACTCTACTCGACCTGTGATGTACCTTTCTTTGCCTCATATTTGTTCTCTTTCCCCCTTTTCTTTCAACAACCATCTCAACATCATTGACATGTACATCTATATGCATATTCCTATAATATTATATAGTTCTACTACACACTTTAATGGAGAGCATAATCACTTTCAAATTTTATACCCCACCAATATATTATACACAACACAGTATGTGTAAATCCCACCTATTCCACTTGCACTGAGCCGTATCCTAGGTACCTACCTACTTTCGTTTGCTTTGGAATCATGTACTGTCCTGACTACGGATCTATGTAACATTTACTCCCATATGAATTCATAAATATGTTCTACTCCTTGACTACTTTCTGTATAGGAATGCATGTGTGTTGTGCTGTGTTGTGTAGTAGGCAGACTCCTAGGGTATGTGTTCTATGGATGTATAGATATGATGGTCTAGGCTTGAGAACTCTTGTCTTCACTCTTCAGTTGAGTAGATACAGAAAGATATATTATACTACAAGTTGAGAGTTGGAGCTTCAGTTAAGTAAGTAGGCAATAGTAGTGAATATATAATATATTGTAGGTTGGAAGTAGAAGATATATATCTCTAGTTGCAGACTGTGCTTTATACACAACTATGCTGCATGTTAAACGTATGTACGTTTATAAGAATATATATATAACTATATATGTTTAGTATATATGTGTATGTATATATATATATATGTACACGGTCTTTTAGGAAACTCTAGATTAATTATTACTGTAGTAGCTCTGCAGTAGCATCTATCCAGCAGCGTGGAAAAAGAGGCGAAATAAATTAACTTTGGTTCTCATTGATATACCGCTTTGAGAAAAGAACAGGGAAGCGACAAAGTGAGTTGCTTTGTGAAGCCTGGATATTAAAAGCGGTGAAAGAAGCCAGAGGAATTATCATCTTGGACTAGCAAACTATGGTAGAGCAGAGCATAGCTCCTCGTTTTCCCCTTACTAAGTGGAGCGTCACATTAGTAATAATTCCAGATGTAATTAACTCTTTTATGAAGGATTCAACATGAGGTTACGCTACACTTTTGACATGCAACTCAACGCAATATAATAATGTCATACCATTCCCTGCCATTCTCGTTTAATGGTAGACAGACGTAGCAGAGTGTGTGCATTGATGTAGCCAAAGGCATTTTTATACTCTCTATACTACTTTCTAGTACATCATTACATAATATGGATATACATGTCCACTTCTATTTATATACAACTACACTGTGGTGTAAATTAATCGGGAGTAGATACAAAGAGTGAGTGAAAATATAATTTCATCTCTACTACTCCATAGACAAGACCACGTCTTAGGGGCCATTTAGTTTCGTTACAGTCTTTAGTCTGAAGCTGTGGAAATACGTTTACTAGATAGCTTAGAATAGGACACATGCATACAGAAGCACACAACAATGTAACAATACTAACTGTACTCTGCTAAATACTATACGTACACTCTCAAATGATTCACATTTCAACACACATTGCATTGTGTATATGTGTGTGTATAGGTTGAGAAGCAAGACTGCGAATCCATGGCAAGAGATATTTCTGAGAGGATGCTTTCTCTCCCTCTGTCTCTCTCTCATGTAGGCTCATTTATACACTGTTTGAGAAGGACAAGGGAGAAGGTGTGGATGAGAGCTGGAACATTATGCGATTATTAGAGGAAATCCTCATATCTCATGTTACTGCACGAACCACGACTGGCAATCTCAGGTCGGCATCGTGTTACCCTAACCAAATCAGAACAAGAGGTGCGTGAATCTCAAGTGCTAATACAGAGACTCTCATATTATTCAGACGAGAACTGCACAGTCCGTGGGGGCTAGGTATTACAAGCCAAGCCAAGTGAAGCTAGACAACTACTAAGTTATATAGTATTTATTGTGCATAAAGCTTAAGGATAGAAGAGGAGAGTAGCAAGGCCGAGTGAGAAAAGAAAAGAGGAGAAAGCATGTTGAACCCTATCAAGAATTGTATGAAATGAGGAATTGGTGTAATACCAAGCGGCATGTAAATGAGTAATACGAGGATTGCGTGCTTTTGGGGTGTTTGAAGTGAACATTTCTTGGGAGCCTTCACTATCGGGTGTTCCATGTGCCTTTTTGTCAGTCCCCATCTTGTCCATTTTTATTACAAAAGCCTTTCTCCTACTTTCTCCAGTTCCTGTACTTCCACGAATCCACGGATCTGTCTGATCTACAAAAACTAACTAAAAGCAACGACACAAGCACACGAACGACTAACTGAAATCAAGCAAACCAAGCAATGCTTCATTATTACAGAATGCCCACAGCCAGAATATCTCAAGTTTCGTTAGTCTTCCTTCATTATTTCAATTTCATGCTGTATGTTAAGTAGGTATGTTCGTTTGACCCATTATTTGTAAATGTTCAAACAATTACACATATTATTTGTTAACATGAAGTCTATGTATGGAGAAGCTTGCATTTTCGATGCACTGACTCTCGACTATATGGTATGAAGCTGTGACTGAATTAAGTGTGGGACTGACTGTAAATACATAGAGTGAGAATAATTACTGTGGAGAGAAACACAAGTGGAAATAAATCTAAAGTGTGGAGAGATCCCAAGCAGAGTCGTGGATGGACAGATGGTGAAAGAATGAATGAAGTGAACCTGGTGGTGGTAGACAGAATGATTTTGAAAAGACGGAGGTGGCGAAACCCACAAATCGCGTGCTTGTAGATAAGAGGAGAATGGTGTAAGGCGTTATGCTACATGGTAATTACCGTGATGCGGTTATTATGGTGTAAGATTAATAATAATAATAATACATGACGGATTAAAAATTACGATCTCTGAAACAACAAACTTATCTGGGATCCCGGGGGTATGTAATTACAATTCAGTGTCGTACCTAGGATTTCCTCACCCTCAGCAATTTCTAGTTATTCTGCCGGCCCTCAATACATTGATACATTTTCGTTCTCAATATTTTAGAAAACAAATATTTGCGTGAAACAAATATTTGCATCCCTGTGGATAATTATTTTGATGCACAATTTTATTTTGGTACAGAGAAAATGTTTTGATTCTAAGAAATTATATAATTTTTGCATTGTTTAAGTGAGCAGACTTTTTCTTTGTCCACATTCTTATTGCACAATTTACTCAGGGGTCAGTTTTTTTCTGATCTAAGTACTCGATTTGCCCATGGAGTAAAAACGGACGAGGATATTACTGTATTATACCTTTTTGTACAGATATTAGATGGCTTAAAACCTAATTACTTAACGTTTCTCTAATCGAGCAAAACCAAGCACGAACATTTGTGATAGTTACTCTGATTCTCTACTAATAAATGTATGAACTTGTTACTCTATGATTCACTCACAAAGCAATACTTTATTGTACTTTAAATGTTTGTTCGTTTTCCAATAAAAATGTCATCTGTTTTAAATCCATAACTATTTTTTCTTTTGTAATTTATGAATAGTTAGGGTCGCAACCATCCTGTCCCGTTCCGTTCTCACTGTCCTCACCCAGGTTACGGCGCTGGTCCGACCTCATATGACATAGTAATTACACAAGGAATTCCTGATAGCATCACTAAATAATTCAGTCTCGACAAAACCTCAAATCAGCTACATCAGACACAAGCTAAAGTTTGCTCCGGACTACTGGACTGTCTTATGCGTAAACTAAACTAGGTATATATTGTTGGACTAGGAAGGGTACATGATCCTATTGCCTTGTCTATCAATTCAACGCCAATATAAAGTCAAGTGAAGAAGGTATGACAAAGAAGAAAAGCTGAGCAGCCATTGCATAATGCACCTATTGTATACTTTGCAGGGTTCAAACTTATCGAATTGCAGGGGTAACGTAAGCACAATAACGTAGGTAATCTAGACAGCAGAAGGCAACTCGTTCCTCTCACCTCACTCACGTGATGAGTAGGTAAACTAATGGAGAAACTTGAACAAAGGCAGACAAAGACTTGGGCATGAAATCGTCCCGATTAGTCTCACAACCTTTTGACACCCAGTGAGGCTCAGACGACATTTCCTATTCCTCCGGAGAAGGGGACAGATTGCAGAATAATTTGTCAACGGTTCAATATCTGGATAATATGAGGATTTGATTTATCGCTCCCTTTACATGGCACCCGGTATGCTGTCATCTATTAAATCCTTACAAGTGTTCCGTTCCGTCTACTACTATCACAAAGATTGCATTTTTATTCCCGTTCTTTCCAGCGTACTACCTACTGCTTTTGCTCTCGTGATATGCCGATGCCCCTACGAATACATTACAATCCAATTCAGCAAAAGGCAAAGAAAGGAGGAAGAAAGTAAAGCAAAGCCCAGGCAAAGCGTTTTGTGACAGTACAATGCAATGTAGTGTAATATAAGGCAAAGTGTGAAATGTCCCAGAGCAGTTTCATTTTCGCTAAAGTCGAATTGCAACGGATGTCATGCTTTCCCCCACTCTCTTGTCCATGCATACACTCCATTCTCCAGGCATACTACGTAAGCAACACCACAGCACAGTGCAGTGCAGCCTTTAAATTCAGCCATAGATTATTCTTCGCTCCTCCCGCATACAAAGTCCCTGGTATGGTTTGTACACATTGTATAGTATTGTAGTATCAAATGATATGATACTTGCATCGATATAAACTCCAAAGCATGGCTATAGTAATTAATCCTCGTACTTGGAGCTGGACACGTCGGTACGTAATTACCATTTAAGAGTTCGCTTTGCATAATTCCAATCCATCTCATTTCTACTACACATCATGACTACGACAAACCAAATTGCAGGCATCAAGTCCATGTATGTATAATAAAGGTACCTCTAGAAGTGGCATGTGGTAGCAAGTTTCTGTAGCATATATTATTACATTCGACCTAGTCCTCAAATCACACACCACTTTGGCCATGAGTAGACTTCCATCAAGCCCACTTTTCATTGCCCAATTCCCTTCAAATTAGGCCGAGCCAACTGAAACCTCTTAATCCATTCAACATAAATTGCCTAATAATGAACCACAAACATTTCCCACTTTCTCTTCTCTCATCCCATCCTATATTTATTTCCTCCTATATTATTTGCAATGGCTTCACAATATGCATTCAATTCAAGTAGATATATATACAGGGGTATGATCCTGCGTGCAGCCGAGCACTTACTTTGTGTGAAGTAAATATGACGAGTTTCAACCTGCAAATTTGCATACCTCTGATTTCATACTAACTAGTTCACTACATATTCAATCCTTCTCGCTTCGTATTCATACAGATATAATCTCTTTATTCATATTATTACGTATTATTAATATTACTATTCAGCGAGCTTAAATTGGAACATAGT
>JAAXYV010000577.1:0-11783 GCA_036851875.1 Novacerus sp. FZ-2019
CGCATTTTGACAACAACTCGATCCCACACCAACACCAGAGTGGAGGCAGCCTTGACGGCGTTAGAGCCTGACAGCATTTTACGGGTTGGAGGTGCTGGGCATAAGGTATAAGAATACATGAAGTATTGTATGAATAGAGGTATTCTGATAAGGAGAATCGTAGCTGATCGCATAATTGACATCGTAGGCAATTCTTCTCATGGAGGGCCAAGCTCATGCATATGTGTTTGCAAGTTCAGGGTGCAAAAAGTGGGATACATGCGCTCCGGAAGCTATTCTACGAGCCATTGGAGGCTGTCTTACTGATATGGATGGTCATCCTTACAAATACAATAAAGACGTGAGCTTTGGCAATCTAGTAATTATAAGATTGAGTAACAAGTAGGTAATATTTAATAGAATATGTCAGCTGTAGCTTAAGTTTTTTTTATTTTTCACTCATTCTTTAGGTAAAACATGTTAATGAAGGAGGTCTTTTAGCCACTGCTCCTGGTGAGGATCATGAGTGGTATGTGAAACGCATACCTCCTCCGTCCTTATGAAGGTGCTAAATGTTGTCAAAATTCACCACTTACAAATGCGTGCACTTTCTTATCGGATGATAACATATAAGAAGCTCTGTCCGATCCAACCACTGCCGCTAAACGCAGAGCGTCGTATTTACAGTACATGACATTCACACTGCTATTCTTTCTTTGGCGCACACGCCTATTTTGGAATTCTTCCTGTTTAATAGAATGAATTGATTTGATCCTGTACTGTTATTACTTATATAGCACAATAAATTAGTTTAAGTAATTAATTTTTGGACACCTGAATAAAGTTACATAGTTCTGAGTAGAAATGTGGATATTGTGGAAGTTGGTAGAATATTATGTGTCCGATGCCCTTCAGCCTGAAGCGCCGAAAAAAATGAGCTCGTTCTGTGTATACTAAAAAATGCTTTTGATTGTGGAAGAACAAGTCTCTAGCTCGAGCCAATTTTTTGTCCTGAATCAAAGTAATTAAAAATAAATCAGAACTTCCAAATATTAATATTGTAAACCGTTATGTATAACTTACTTTCGTGTATTCACATATTTGAACAAAACTAACTTCTTCCCTCTTGAAGTGATTCCTCAGTCTCACAAAGTCAAAGTATGAAGACACAAAAATCAATGTGTGACTCATTAATCTTTCCGTAAAATTAGGTAAAACTTTCTTTATAAAATAATCAAAGCGTGCATCATCAACATCTTGCAAGGATTTGCAATCGAATTGCTGAAAAACCTTAAAAAAGGAAACAAACAATATAAATGACAGCCTAATTCAATTTTTAAGAAGAGTAGGTTGTAGATTTACCTGAGGTAGTTGAACCGTAACTTGGCTTATGCTTCCCTTAAAAACTGGACCCACAAGTTTGGCACATCCAGCAAAATTTCTACAGTGCCGAGAGAATAAGGCATTGTGTTCAGGGCAAATTATAGAACTAAATATCATTGTCTGACAATAATATTTAGCAAGTCCATCTAAAGCCCATGGACGGATTCTAGAAAAGTCAGTCCCATGTGTTGTTTTAGGTTGCAAATGAAGGTGTTTTATTAGGTGCAAAACGTGATCCCAGTTCTAACAAAATTAAGTTATTAAAACACGTGTCCAGAGTACTTTGATAATTTATCATTCAATTACCAACCTGCATTAAAAATATATCGGCCTGATCCATTATTAGAATTTCAATAGACGACAAAAAGTCATAGTCTCGGTTTCTAAATTAATACAATCAAACTGTTTTGCAAGTGTAAACATAAATATGAATCGCTTTCTAACTGATTCTTACTTTTCTCCTTCCGCACCAACGATCATACGCAGTCCCAATGGGGAAGCGACGATAATATCTGACGCGTAGAATCCAGTATATAACTAAAAAAAAAATCCAACATTGATTAATCTTTCAATATTGATTCAATATTTAATAATATCGTCACTCAAAGATACTCCGGTCAACGCGAACCAGTTCCAACATTCCAAGTGTAGTAAACCTACTCGTACTGTATAAATACATACTAAGGCCTGATAGTACCATTCATGACGACAGAAAGTGATAAAAAATAGCGGATTGAGTAAATTACTCTTTTGATGCCACTACGGATTCTTCTCTAGCAGTTGCTACAAAACCACTAAGCCACATTGGCACAGTGGTTAGAGTATTCAATCTCTGGTTACTGGCTTGGTTCGACACTGGCAAAAAGTCCATACCTATAGATATGGGCAACTTATGGAAATTGATAGCTTCTTCAATTCCATAAAAATAGCCTTAGGTCGATAGGCTGATTAAGCCAAGTAGCACTTTATTTGTGTAGCATTAGAGCGATAAGCAGATTATGCCAAGTAACACATCTGTGTAGGGCGATAGGTAGACTATGCCGAGTTGGAAAGTAGGTAGAAATCTCTGTATCATTGTGATTAGAGACTCTAACTTGTGCTTGAGAAGAAATCAGTCATTATAAGGCTAACTCAATTATACTCCTTTTCTTGATCACATAATGTCATCAGACAATAATTGAGGGAGTACACTCGTACCGTACCTTTGTAATCATGGTGAAACCACAGTTGAAGGATATTAAACTACGTAAAAAGAGACCCTTGCATAGTTTTCTTTTCACAAACATTAACATTATATAAATGAATACTTACTTTAATACTTTTCTTTGTAACAGCAAGGCCAATTTTGAAATTGTCGTCAACGTTTCCACCAAAGGTTGCCATATAGTCATCTGGTTTAGGATTTGTTTTAGGTAAGAACAAAGTCAACCCTCCGTACTCGTCCACAAATCTTTTCTTATTCGCAACATTTCCTTTTTCTTCCACAAGTATGAGGGAAATCAGGGTTTTGACTATTCTAAATTATTAATTATTTGCATGCAATGTGATGACGTAACAGATTGAATAATTATTTTTTATTAAAAGCACAAAGGCTAACTTCAGAGCACTATCCTTAAACGGAACTAAAATGAGGACCTTCGGACGAACAAACCCTTGATCCCTATACTCGTCGGGAACTTCAACTTTATTGGCCAACTTAGCATTGTGATGAACAATTCTGTTTCTCGTCTTCCAAATATGGTTTGCTGCATGCAAACAGTAAACCTATCAACAGAGTAAAAAACAGATTTGAAAACCATTAAATCAAAAGATTAATTACATAATAAGCTGTAAAACAAAATCACATTACCATTCGAATGTCTTCAGCATTGTCCAAGGTTCGTTGAGCAAAATATAAATCATGATACTGCGTAGCTAAAGTGAACATTTCGTTTTGCAACGGAGTTAACGGATCTGGACAAGCTTCTTTGTCAATACAGGCCTATACAATGACAATACAGCGAATATATACATTATATTTAAAAAAGTATTTATGACAATTTGAAATTAGAACATCTTAAAAATCAGTTTGCTTAAAGTTTACTTCCATTAGATTAACAATTTCGAATAACATTCTGATTCTTACCTGATTGGTAAGGGCTAGAGTAGAATGCAATTGAGATTTTACATGAAGAGCTTCTAATGATACATTTCTAGGAGGATTCAGAGGCGTCTCTGGAATTGCAACGCTGAGGGACTTTTGTATAGACGACAAATTAATAGTAGGAGTACATGTAATCATGGCATTGCTTTGGTTTTGCTGCTCATCTTTCTTCAGGCCGATGTACTGAAATCGACAAAGTACAGGCCATTCGCACTGTGACTCACTTTTATATGGCTTCTCACTTTTTAAATCCTCTTTTAGAGTTTCGTTCATTTCTCTTTCATAATGCAAGAGAAACGGATCGATGACGCAACTTTTTGAGGCTTCTTGCTATAAGTAAAATGTTTATAATTTTATGTAACAGATTGTGCAGTCCTCGTTTCAATTGGTTGTTAGCTAAACTGTTATATGAAGCCTACAATACTATAATTACTTACATTAAGTTCCGCGTCAATCTCGGCATCCTCGATAACATTTTCTTCAAGGATATCCGGTTCTATTTCCTCTTGGTCGAGATGCACAACAACATCAAGTTGCTGCTTCAAATCCTTCCCTGATGATACACTTTTTTTACCAATTTCTTTTTTTTTGGCCACTGTTTTCACATTTTCCTCCTCACTTTCTGCCTCCGTTACACTTGAGTTACTGTCTTCTAACGCTAAATCGGCATCGTCAGAATTTTCATCTGAATCAGATTTCTTTTCATCCTCTGTAGTTTCACTACCACTTTCACCCTCGCTTTCACTGATAATCTGAACTTCTTTTTTACCCTTTTTTCCAGAGAAAATGGATAGCAGTTCACTGTACGGTGTTATATCTTCTTCACTTTCAGATGACTCTGACTCGTTTTTATCCGCAATACCCTTTCTAAATCGATTGTACGATGTCGTTATTCCCCTACTCATATTATGTTCGAACCTTGGCTTTTTAGACGATAATTCAAATTCTGGTTGGTCTTCGCTTGGGTGCTGCTCTCCAAACTGGTTCAGATGCGAAACATCTTTTTTCGTCATGGGATTGTGGCTGTTAAATCGGCCACGACCACGACCTCCAGAGTTTCTGAATCCTGAATTACCTCTTCTGCTTCCTCCACCACCACCACCACGAGATCTTCCTCGGTTACCCCGTCCCATATTATTACTATTCTCGGTTATTAGGTACCCAATCTAAAATATTTTAAAGTTTTAAATTTATAATAACACTTACTACAACTAGAATAACGCAGTATATTTTTACACAAAATGTGATTATTCCTGAATAATATATAAAACATTAATTACTTGTGAACAGACAACAGACCAATCTTTGAAGAACAAGAATCTACCAGCACTAGAAACGATCAAAACTTTATAATAATTTATCCTTCCATTCCGCAGTTCAACTTCCAAATTGTCAGCATTTCCACGTGGAAAAATGAAAATTGATATTACCGGGCATTTTGTATAGAGCCATCTATACTTGTGAATGCGTGGGAGAGGAAAAGTAGGAGAGTGGTACTGCTCCCCCAGACGTTGGAAAATGTGTTATATTCCGTTAATAAATAAAAGCCCTTTAGGTACGTCCGTAGTCTGCACTCTGTACTAATAGGATCAACGGTAGTGCAAGTGGAAGTGTACTGTAGTGTTGTTGGGTAAGGTAATACCTAATACTGTGACTCTAAAGTTGATAGTGTGAGTGTGATAGTGAGTTTTCAGTTCAGCACAGTAGTACACAGACAGAACAGACAGTGTATAGTATAGTGTAGTGTAATCGTAACATAATGTAAGTAAAGGGTAAAATGCTCATGTGCAGAGTGCATCAAACCTGGAGCCGAATGGCGACCAGTTGACAGTAGGTAAATTTGAGTTGGCTTTAAAATTTTGTTAATTTCTGGTGTCTAGTTGACCTGTGAGTGACTCAAGAAATAAATTAAAAGGGATGAGTGACAGTGACATTGAGTGAGAGTAATGAAACGGCGGGAGTGATGTCGTAATGGCGTCGATCAGCGGTGGCGGGGAGGCAGGCAGCGGCCGGGAGGAGCTGAAGAGCCAGTTTTCCACTCGAGAGGGTACTTACCGACTCGCCTCCGCGGTCGAATTCTCCCGAAACACTCGACCTGTGACCTACGTTACCAACAACACCTCTCCTGCCCCTGGCACCAGTCCTCCTGTCCGCCTTTCCTTTATTACCCACACGGGTGGTCTTGGTGCTCCAACAGCAGCGGCTGACCTCGACTCCCGCTCCTCCAACTCTTCGTCTCCGGGCATTATGAATAGCATGTCCACCGTCAACAACGACAATTTACTCCCTGACCAAGAGTCCAATCCCGACATGTTTACAACTAATCATCGTCTTTGCCTCAATCTTGGCAAAGAACTTTTTGTATACCCTTACATGGGATGTCGAAAAGTATGCACTTGTTATTTATCTACTATGCAATTATATGATTTTTTTTAGTTGTTGTACTATAACCGTGTAATATTATTTACAGCCGGTAGATATATCAAAACCGATTGACAAACGAGTGTACAAAGGGACGAATCCAACTTGTCATGACTTCAACTCGGTGGCTGCGACGAAAAACAGTCTGTTGCTTCTCATCGGATTCTCTGGAGGACAGATTCAATTAGTGGACCCTATTTCCAAGGAAGTCAATAAACTTTATAATGAGGAAGTACGTCATTCACACTGCTCTATCGTATCTGCTCTCTGATTTATACAAAATGATATATCTATCTACTTGTAGATAGATATATAGTTTTGTAGTCATTTCCTCAAGCTCTAGCCTACTAATCTATTAGATGCTAGTCAATTATCGCACTTTATGGATGGTGAAATTGTATTCTGTTTATGTATCCCACACTCTTATGACTTCTAGCATGTTTATGTCTGCTTAATTTTTTATCGAGGCTAGACAGTTTTTCCAAGTGGAATTCGAATATCTTGTGCAATATTTGTTGTTATAATATTTTGAATTTATTATTTAGTACGTAGTTACAAGCAATAATGATGAATAGTGAATTTTATTCATTCATTTTGGATTATTGATTATTTACAGAGAGTGATAGACAAAACACGAGTGACCTGCATACCATGGGTACCTAACTCAACCACCTTGTTCCTGGTTTCTCATGCAAGTGGTCACATGTATTTGTATAATTCTGACCACTCCTGTGGCACGACTTCCCCTCATTACCAAGTTTCTAAGCAAGGGCCAGGTTACTCTGTTTGGAACTGTAAGAGTAAAACCCCTCGGAATCCCATCACACGATGGACTCTTGGTGAAGGTGCTATTAATGAATTTGCCTTTTCCCCGTGTGGGCAATTTGTAGCTGTCGTGTCTCAAGACGGGTTCCTTAGGATATACCGGTAAATTCATGGACAATTCATAATTCAATTTATTAAATGTTTCCTGTTATTGTCTGTGAGAGATGATGCATGTCTTATGACTTCCTGCAACACTTAGGTACGATAGCCATGAGTTAGTCGGAATAACTCGGTCATACTTCGGAGGATTGTTGTGCGTATGCTGGTCACCTGATAGTAAGTACATCTGTGTCGGTGGGGAGGATGATTTAGTCACTCTGTGGAGTTTTAAGGAGAGACGAGTTGTTGCTCGAGGCCAAGGGCACAAGTAAGAATAATTTGAAATTTTTTATTGATCCTACTTAATTAAAGTTGCATATTTCAAAACAATATTTCTGGTGTAAACAGGTCGTGGGTTTCGGTCGTAGCTTTTGACCCTTACACAACTACTTATGGTGATATGGACTCAAGTGAAGACTGTGGTGGTGGCGATCCGGGGGTTGGAGGGCATCGCCATCATTTGAATGAATGTCAGTCGTCCGGTGTATTTTCATGTGATTCAGTAACCACGTCCGGGACAGGTTCGACGTCGACAACCCTTCATCACACATCTTGTGTGTCATGTCACCAAAATAGTTCGAGTGGAAAACAGACAGTGAATCATGTGAATAACACTACTGCGGCTACGAATTATAGTGCGTCTAATTTTGTGCTGAGAACAAGCAGGTACAGTAGGACTTCGGACAGTATGAGGCTCAGTGCGTCAGAGCCATCAACGACGAGAATCCCCGCGTGCTACCGTGTTGGCTCTGTTGGTCAGGACACGCAGTTGTGCTTATGGGATTTAACAGAGGACGTTTTGAAACAGCCTTTCGGGAAATCACGTCCTGCATCCCATGCACCAGGTGATATGAGTCCTTGTGCGACTACTGTCCATTCCAATTCCAAAATATGCAATAGTCATCACCATCACACTCCTAGCAACAGTAACCCTAATTTGCCAAATCCTTCATCAACCAATGTAGGGAATTGTACGTCGTCCACTAGTGGCACCGCGGCGGGTTGCAATTCTGTGACTTTCTCTCATGAGAAAGAAGACGGTGTTGTGCCGAATAATTTAAGTGGTGGAAGTATAAGTGGAGCTCAGGCTCAAGGGGCAGCAGGGTCAAATGTCAATGTAGCCGCAGGTGGAACCAATACTTCCTCGAATGGCAATGGAACGACCTCTCATCATTCATCATCTGGTCATAGTATCTTGTCTCTCCGATTTGGAGCCTTGAGCTTTGGGAGTGGTGATAAGGATAAAGAGAAAGAGAAGAGCAAAGATAAGGAGACAAAAGATCACAAACGAAATTTCAGCTTGGGTTCCTCAAAACCAGACAAAAATGCTGCAGGAAGTTCAAAAGCTAGTGGGGGTGCATTGGGAGGACTTGGTTTGGGGATCAATGTTAACCTTGAGGATCCGCTAAAGCTCATTGGAACACAGGCGTGTCCAAGACTGGATGAATGTCCATTATTAGAACCGTTGGTTTGTAAAAAGATTTCCCATGAGAGACTCACGTCACTTATCTTTAGGGAAGAATCCCTCGTAACCGCCTGCCAGGATGGCATTGTGTGCACCTGGGCTCGACCTGGAGATGTTATTAGTCAGTTATAACGATTACAATACACAAATCGTTTGTCTTTTAAATCGAACCTGCCTCTCCTCTGCTGAATTTTTTTCCTACTTTTGTGTTGTCTCGCTTCAATGTTGATTTAAATTCTTACATTTTAATCAATTTCGCCATCTTGCCAGTTAATTACAACGTGTGATTTTGTGTTCTACACATATTCACTAAGCTTGACGTATAAATTATGAATTCATTGTTCATTGTTCTCCCTGCTTGTTCACATGTAATGCATCGGTTGTCGGTACGCGATAAAAATTTCATCAATCAGTTATTGTTTTTATCCTTACTGATGTCGTTGCTCCAGTTTCAAACTTTTAGTTTAATACTGAATGATTTTTATGTGCAGTGCAACAGTACGTATTCCACGTGGTGAATAGTGATAATGACTACCTTAAACTACATTGTTGTATGCAGTTGCTGAGTTCATGTTAGTAATTGCTTGAATGAATATTTATTTTGACGATTGAAATAAGTTTTCTTTCCTTTGAAAGCAACCGTAGAATTTCCCACCTGAAATAAATATATAGCCTCTAAGGGCTTGTAACTCCTGTTATAAATCCATCATCCAAAATACTGATAAACTTTATATTGCAAATTTGCAATCAACTTTTGGCACTGCATTGAGTTGGCTGAGTGCTTGAGTTGCATGCTGTATTGCAGACATTGCAGTTGCTATATCCATCAGAGTCCAACAGCGGACAAGGAATATGCCAGCAAAGAAATAACAATGATGATAATATTCAAAAGTAATCTATTTTGCATTTCTTTGATTCAAATAAAATGTCCGAATAATTGCGTATGTATAATAAAGCCGTCGACGATGGAAGCATGAGCAGCTTATTATACCTGGTTGGTTTCATTATATGCTTTATGTTTGATATACTCCAGTGATTAAATGTCGTATATAACTTTGCCTTGTCCTAGTCTCCTGCATAACGAATGAACTAAAGAAGTTTCTTCGGAGTCGTGTGTCAAGTCAACGTCAATTCATTTAAAAATTTGTGTGTTGATTCGAAGTTTTCAAGTTATATGAAGCGATTGGTATTACAATTAGTGCAGTGAAAATTTGATTACAGTGCAATTAGATAATTTTACTTTTTTCACACTAATGGTGTTCTGGCTGGTCCAATTGTTTTCTTCAGTCTTTTTTGACGATGGGCCTAGAGCCTATTTTACGCTTCCTTGGCATCAGCTGGCATGTTCCAGCAATTACTATTAGTAGTACCTGCTTATTTGAACATAGGTAGTAAATGTAGTTTTGCCTTGCATGGGTTATAATATATGGGATTTTAAGCCAAGTTAAAGGGATATAAGTAGTCTATGACAAGAATATTATATAGTCATAGTTCATTCCATTATTTTCGCTGCTAGGCGGTGAACTTGTGCCAGCTTCTGATGTCTTCAGTCTATAATCCTCTTAGTAAAATGACTTCATTTCTATCATCTGAGCTGTAGTAATACGTAAGCTGTTTAAAAGACCCTAATATATAGCCACAGCTACAACGTAACTTTGGATTGGTCCGGCATGGAGATTTGCATTCAGTGACACGAAATATAAAAAATACCTTTCTTTTAGCTAATATATGAAGTATTCTTTCCGCAGTGAAACAGCTGAATGATTGAAAGAGCTTCTAATTATCCAAATAATGTATATAACTTTAATGATCAATTTAATCGAGCAGACTGACTGAATCATTAGGATATTACGCTACACTACAGTTATAAATAGTTAATTACGACTCTGAGAAGGGACGACTAGGAAGGAATAATTTATCTGCAGATGTCTTATTCTTACCAATAATCAATGAAAAATGAATAAGTTGTGAGTTAATAAGCATAATTTAAGCCGTTGATGAGGGAATGATTTAAATAAAACTGAATAACCTCAATATGAAACCATAGTTTGTAGGATATACGTAAATAGCATTCGTAAAAGCGTTAACAGACAGGTGAATATGATTATTAATATTATGAATAGTATACTACATGTAATAATAATATTATACACTAAAATTTAGCCAGTACTACACTACATAAACTGTATCGCGGCGGGAAGAAAGATTAAGTTTGCCATTGTTTTAAGCAAGGCAAGAAGTATAAAGTGAGATGAAAGCCAAAGTTGTTCTTCATAATTTTAATAGATTCTATATCTTATACTTTGTAATTTAATCAATCAATGTTATTCACAATTGTTCAACCCAAAAAAAATCACGCAAAATGTTTTATTGCAATATCTTACCGTGTTATGCAGAACAGTACATTTCAGTGGATATTAACTCGTTGTGTTATATGTATCCGATACCCACTAATAATGGAAATTACAGGATGAGTGATTTGACTGTAGACTTTGCTATACATAATGCCTCCATCGAGAACCCCAATGAAGGTTGACAATGATATTGGTTTCTCTTTAAAATGACATGGGATATAACTGTTCAAATGCATAATTGTGCCCTAATTTCTTCAGTAATAATTATTTATTTAAGAATCAATGCTTTGATCCTCAGGAGTGTATAATATTTTAGAGTCTATGTTATATAGCAAGGGTTCAGGGGCAGGGTTGATATGCAAATACAATAAAACAAAGTCAAATACATGATCAGTGAACATCGGCGAATGCAGACAAGTATACACATTCGAGCATTTTAATGACGGATTCACCATTGTAACCTGACGCGACCTATCACGAGACCACTAGATAGAAATATGCTTCAGAACAATTAGATCAATCGAAAATGGATACAAGGTGTCATCCATTTAACAAGAGTCCTCAGTTTTTGTCTTTTTTTAAATACATTCGGCAGCCCTTCTTTTTGCTTCTTTTTTTTGTGTAACCACTGCAATGTGTACCTAGTACCATATACAGTTAAAAAAGTAAAAAACGGCAGAAAGGTAAACCTCGGAACCCTGCCATTTAACTATTAGATATCCTTATCCTATATACACGCCCTATTAACCTAATGCAAAGAGCCCTGCAGTAAAATTTTAGTAATAATGCCATATTTCATGTGCAACAGATAACTAATCCGTAAGTCAAAGTCATACTTACGTAAACAGATATAGATTTACTACATCATACCATGATTTGATTGTTATTGTCAATGTTGTCTCTACCCTCACCCTGTATAGAAGAGTATTACTATTAATATCATCATTATCTATTATATTAATGCATTTTGAGAATGTTTGTTATTACTTATGATACATACATGCATACATAAACACAATATGATACACAACATAAAAATAACTATGCATAAAGTACATTAACATCCATACATGTACACACGAATCGATGATGATGATAACCTATCCATCTTCAA
>JAAXYV010000578.1:0-11782 GCA_036851875.1 Novacerus sp. FZ-2019
TTTCACGGTTTAAGAGGATATTATTTTGAAAAACACATGTATTACCTTTTTATAAATAATATAATGAGCCAAGAAAATAATGGTATTTAAATGTCTTTGCCTATACCCCAAGGGTTTTCCCTTGGGCTATAAGTAAAATAGGCAACTTATTTTAACTCTGCTACTCGAATGAGAATTGCTAATACAAACTGCGAAATAATAAAAAGAAAAAAGGAAAAGAAGGTGAAAAAGATGAAATATTTGAGCCCTCATGGTGAAATTACCGCCCTGGCGGATAGTGGATTTTTTATGGTTGATAAAACGTTAGTTAATTATTAGCAAGGCTTAATATAAGTATTGTATTCGTAAATATAAAATAAGCAAAAATAATAAGTATGCAGCAACTTGAAGCATTAAGAAAGTGTTCCGTAAGAGTTTTCTACGAGACTCAACTGCATTCTGCAGTTCTTCATTGAAACTAAACTTATTTACTTCGCTATTTATCCAATGGAGGAGTTGCAATTACGACGTAATGTGAAAGTGGAATAGTAAAGGAGAAATCAGCGAAGCATCGCACAGCGATTGTTTAGTTTGTGTTCTTTCTGTTTGAAATAATTTTGTCAAAAAAAACTGCGATCATCAATATGTGTAATAAAATTTAACGTCTTTTCATTTCTTTACTAAATTAATTAGTGTGAAATGGTCTTAATGATTAAGTGTGAAAATAAGAACACACTGTATAATATATGAATAATCTTTTTAATAATTGAATGCTGTCTATGTTATATGCTCAGAAAAGTTTTATAATGTACTAGACAGCTACACCAAAAATTGAAGAGACCTTAGACTTGTATGTTCGCTTCATTTCACTTTTTTATCAGTTAAGAAGTTTCTATTTGTTTCTTGAAGCTAAAACTGAAGTTGTCAGAATCTAATCAAACCTGACACAATTGTAAATTATTACTTGAGAAACATTTATTACATATGAATTGTAGCTGTATTTTAACAAGTAATTAAGCTACAAAGTCTTACAACTTTTGTCATTGAAAGGAAAGTAGATATCAATCTTTTCTTGCTTTAGAATTAATTCTTCTACACATTCAAACCAATCCCAAACCCTATTAACTTTTTCTATAGATCTATAATTCTGATGTAAATTAATAAATTATATTATTTTCCGTTGAATGTCGTTGAACTTCATCAATTTCATTTTGTGAAATATGCAAGGTTTATGGGGAATATCTAATTATAATAATTACATCATGTAGCTATCGTAATTAATCACAAACAAAAATAAATCTAATTAAATAACTTCTGCACATGGTCTCTTGAAATTTCCTTTATACTTAGTACCACATTTTTTACATAATATTTGATTAGTTTAGATGCAATAATTTGATAAGTGTAGGCATGAAATGTTGATATACATTGATCATATACGACCACTGCAAGTGGAATAATGGTCTTCCTTTGTGAACTCCTTTTAGCTAGTAGCTTTTAGTAGGACGTATCTAAGAGGTAAAATTAAATATAAAGTGAAGCTCTAAGTTGCACTACCTTTGCACATGCACTGCTCTTACTTTCTTCAATTGCTTTCTGGAGTGTGAAGTTTGCAGTGGTGGTGGAGCTGTGTAAGAATTTATTATGCATGTTTATCCATATGAAATCTGTGTATATAAAATAAAAAATATGATGTATACAACTCAACTCAGATTGATTTGACTTTCTTTCACTGGCTTTGGCATTTTATTGATACTTTTATCATCAACATTATTATTATTATATAGTCTTAATTGTACGAAACGTATTACAACTTTCTGAAAAATTAGGTAACTAAAATCTACAAAGAAATATTTCCTCTAAGAAGATTGTTCAACTTGAGCGGCAGCTTGGGCTTGCTGAGCTTTCTCTTGAATAGCATTAATGAAAATCATTGGCTTCCACGGGTCATCAGATCGACTAGATGCGGCTTGTTGATTGTTCTTTTGCTGAACATTTTCAACGTTACTGCTTGCTGTGTACTGATATCCTTCTGGGGCTTGTTGAAGAACAGTTGGGGCGGCTTGTCCTTGAGCAGCCTGTTGTGGTTGGGGTAAACCAGATGACCAGGTTGGGTGTGGGAAGTACAACACTTTGACTTTCTCAGCGGTGTGCCACTGTGGAGAGGAAGCGGACGACACTTTGTCATCTTTGTACTCAACCTGAGTCTTAGTAGACTGACTAGGGTACTGTCAAAAGTATAAAAAGTGTTTTTGTATGTTAGTGGTTTTGTATCATGAGGCATGTTATGGGTTCTTGGGACTTTTTTAATTCATTCAAATTGCTAATAATTTCGTTCACTGTGAGGATGGTTCAAGGATACTGAATAAATTGCATTGCAAAAACATATCCTTAATATATTGTTCTGTGGTCAATCTGTCGATATAATTGACTGTCCAATTATTTTTCTCTTTTCTACAAGTTGGGACTGAAAGTCTTCTCGTTTCTAATATGAGAATTCAATTAAATTAATATTGTTCCATTAGGGAAGGTTAGTAGCTGGTAGTAAAACCTCGCTCTTCTGCATAATCAACTATAGAAGTATAATAGTGTGAATTTCTCTCAAGCAAAAAAAAACGGTATAGATGAATGGGTTTCTGTTTTGTGTTTGTTGTGGTGAGGAAATTACATTGAATAAAAGTAAATAAGGTATAAAGTATGAATTAAATGTCCATTGACTTTTACAACCTTACTCTTTAGTAAGAAATCATTCTATGAAGGTAGAAACTCGTTTATAGAACAGAACAACTGCTTCATTTGAAAACACTTGTAACTATCGGATTGACTAACGGACCGACTCATTAAAAAATTAATCAGCATGCATAAGTATAATGTAGAAAAAAAGAACCTTGCCGCTGTTCAAGTTTAAGTTTAAGGTCTACTTTACATGGCAAAGTATACTGCACAGCAGTGCGGTAGTGTAGTTAACAAAGTCAGCTAACCATACTTGCTAATTGTTACTTATTAAAGTTACAGTAGTTAGAGAAAGTTACTATCTACTACTATTACTTGACTCTACAGAGCTGCTCTAGTAATAGTAACTTGAGTCAGAGGTTCAAGTGGGAATGAATGGATTCTAGTGTACGAATTGCATTGAACGAATGAATGAATGTGTGCAAAAGACACTTTTCTATTAATTGTAACCTACATAGTAATCGGACTGTTGCCCTTGTGGCTTAGATCCATATTGGTCTCCACTACCGGCAGATTGACTCTTCAAACCGTATTGACCAGCATCAGATTGAACTTGTTGACCCTGTGGAGAATTTGATGGGGATTGTTGTTGTTGCTGTTGTTGAGAAGATTGGGGCTTGCCGTATTGAACAGTCTTAGCTTGTTCAGAGAATTGTCCAACAAGTGTATTGTATCCACCGTTACCACCATATCCGCCTTGTCCCAAAACAACGACTCCAGCGTTGCTTGCACCCCAGCCGGTTCCAGTTCCATAAGCTCCAGCGCCAGCAGTGGCGTAACCTCCGGATCCTGAAGAATATCCACCACCAGAATGTCCGACGGAAGCTTGAGATGCAGACCATCCGTACAGTGGTGCCTTAGCTGCAACAGCTTTGTGACCTTGGGGTCCGAAGTTAAGGTTAAGACCGAAGAGTTGAACTGGACGAACTCCGTGACTAAGCTTATTTCCACCACCCAACAAATTACGACCAAGACCGTGAACACTGCCTAAGAGACCACGACCCAATCCATGCACTCCACGAAGCAAATCATGACCTCCATGGCCGCCAATTCCTTTGTTCAGTCCGAGGCTAAGTCCTGGTTTTCCTTGAACCCATCCTCCGGTTTGAACTCCATGACTTCCATGACCTCCGTGACCTCCACTGACTCCAGCGCCACCTAGTCCGAGTCCAAGTCCACTACCGCCGCCGCTGACTCCTCCTCCTCCACCTCCTCCATGTTTCCCACCATGACCACCGCCGCCAATGTTGACGGAGTGCACGTAATCATGTGGGCCAATTCCAAGACGGAATCCCAAAGCTGCCCGGAGGAAAGAGGCCAAAGAAGGAGTAGCAGCGAGAAGAACAACCGCCTTGAAAAATAGAAACAAATGAATTAAAATTTATAATCTTTTACCTTCCTGGAACGCAATATATATAATCTGTGTAACGGATGAATAGTGTATTAGAGCGAAGAAGTTGTGTTTAAAGTCGTTGGCGTCAAATTGCAGCAAATTTGGGTCTTGGTACGTTTCAATACAGTCAAATGTATTGTATCCAGAACAACACTGAGTGATTGGATATCATTCAATTTTACAGCCTTTTGCAAAGAGCACAAAACAGTCCCAGAGATAGAATTGAAATTGTTGAAACTTGAGTCGAGGAATTATAACGTCAGTCGTCAATACGTTGTACAGGTCACTTTGTAATTTAATTTGAACAAACACACTGAGAAACTGGGACTTGAGTCAAGTCGAAATATTAAGTCCATTTATGTCGAGTGAAATGTCCGAACCGAATAACCGAAATTTGTTACAATTTGTAACCGTAACTTTCACTTACAAAAGCCAATGTGAACTTCATATTGTCCTTGGATTGTTGTTTGCTTTATGATTTATTAAAACTGAATAAAATATTATATTTAAGCGGAAGGATGTATTGGCTCAAGGAAGCTGCTCCACTAGTGTTGCTGCAAACGCAATAATTAAACTGATGCAGACACCATGGCTAAATTTGCTTTTATATGAGATTCTGTTGCCTGTCTGAGTTTCTATTGTACTATACTCCTTGTCAATGGACTTACATTGAGTCCCTAGTCTACACCACTACAACACTACCCTAGCACAAGATCTGTTCTTTACATTGATCTATCCTATCATATCCTCCTATTCTATCTCATTCTATCCTCTTGTAGATCACCTAAGGTCTATGATCTGTTCTGCGTATATCACTCCATAATGTAAACTATGCTATATTATAGGTACCTAACGTGTTCGCATACTCTTCTATAATACTTAAATAAAGAATTACTACAATTTCCTTGGCTTTGGCTTTGGCTTTGGCTCTGCTGTACTTGACTTGGCTTGACTTGGCTTTACTACTACACATAGTTTACAAATTGTAAACATGAACAAGTGAAAACAGGTAAAAGTAGAAACAGTAAGTTACGCGACTAGTAGCTAACTATGTATTACATATTGCAATAAAATTATGTGCGTGCATTTAACACAAAGATTAAAGGGGTGAACGGTAAAAATTACCAAAACTCCCATTTATAAACCATTAATACGAGTTAAACTACTCAAAGTTAATGCTAAAGGTAAATCGTAAATGTAAAGTCTACACACTACGACTACCTACTACTACTATTACTATTAAAAACTACTATTATACACTTCATACAGTCAGCATAGGTTACATGTACTTTATGAACTACACCCTGCTATTCAATTTCAATCAAGTGCTATAACCACACACAGTGCTAAGGCTAATCTAGTTCTACTACCCTCGTAACTTTATTGGCAAGGCTTCAGTTAGTTGAGGTGAATGACACAAAATTTTAAACTTCTGCAATCAAATCAAATGAACATACATTCCACGAGATACACATACTTACACTCATATAAGTATTATAACTAGGTATATATATACATATCAGTATATATTATTTCNACTTCTGCAATCAAATCAAATGAACATACATTCCACGAGATACACATACTTACACTCATATAAGTATTATAACTAGGTATATATATACATATCAGTATATATTATTTCTATATATATATACATACATAAATGTTGGTATATACTACATGAAGCTATTAATATTTACTATCTATGTACAGTAATTGAAGGTATCACTATAGAAAGGGAAATGTATCGTATCGTATCACATCAAATCAAATCAAATCATAGTATCAAAGGCTTATCAGAGTCAAATCAACTCCTAGCAGCTAAGCTCATAGTCTAAAGTCCAATGGAGTAGAGGAGTGAACTAGGAAAGGAACTCTCTTAATAACTAACGACTCGACTCTCTATAACAACAAACATGGAGCTATAGAAATCTGGAGTTATAAATATAAACATTTAATTTAATGAACTTGCTCTAACCACGTGTAATGAGTGTAGAGTCATATGCCTGCGCAGCATGCTTAATGTTGTTCTAGTAGTTGTTATACATTCTCTAATGTATTTGTGCCTTTCAGAGACAAGGACATAAAATCCATGGAAATAAAGTAAACTGAGTTATACTACAGATTTCAACTCACTTGCATTCAATACCACCGCCCAAGTACATTGCTGAGGCATATACAAAACTCTTGAATGAAATAAAGTAAAAAATCCTGCCTGCAAGTCCGCCTTCGTATAGTATAGTACAGTACAGTACAGTACAGTACA
The DNA here is from genome assembly GCA_036851875.1 of Novacerus sp. FZ-2019. Taxonomy (NCBI): domain Eukaryota; kingdom Metazoa; phylum Arthropoda; class Collembola; order Entomobryomorpha; family Tomoceridae; genus Novacerus; species Novacerus sp. FZ-2019. The sequence continues at coordinate 6,375 of JAAXYV010000578.1, forward strand.
TTACAAAACAATATATTAGTGATTTAAACAGCTTTTAGTACGTAGTATTTGTTGAACTGGATTACATATTTATTTACACATGTATTGTGCGATTGAAATCTTATTCATCACATCCCATACAGAATATAAATATGTAAAGAATGCAAATAATGGAAGGAATGACTTCAGGAATAAAATGTATTATGGACGTAAGGTCCTAAAGTAATAAACATAGTCTATTATTACATGTTTATTATCATACAGCTCTCTCCACAGTTGATTCAACTCTGCATAAGTCATATGCCATGCGGTTAGGACAGAAAAAAAAACATATTCTCTCTGACTTGCTATAAATCTTGGCAGTAATTTGGTCAGTCTGTAAAATGGGGAAAGAAGTAAATAAAAGGCAAATGAAATTAAATAAAATCTTGACCGTAGTAATTACAAGTAGTAGTCATAGACCACAAACTCACGGATATAAACATGAGTGCTATGTGAATGAAAAAGAGTCTAGGGTTAGAGTGTTATTGCTCTTGGTAGTGAATTGACGTATTATTTATTATATGGAATTGCATAGGTGATAGGGATGAGTTGACTCTAGGTGTTACCTTTGGATAATTTATATGAATGTTAGGATAATTGTTTGGTCTTGCCTTGCCTTACCGTTTCTTTAGTATGAGGTCATGTAAATGATATGAGTATAGCATAGCATATATAGGTAATAAATGTATTACATTGTACATATTGGAATAGTTGACCATAGCATTTCAGATAGAATAGCATAGCCTAAGCCTTGCCTTTGATTTGACTATTATAATGTCAATTTCTAAAGTTGTAAAGTTCAGTAAGAAATTTACAATTGTTCCTGCACCGCTAATGTAGATGTACTGTGGATTAAGAAATTTTATGCATTTCCTACTTGCCTTGGTCAGTTCGCCTTTGGAATGGAATATGGAAATTATGAATGATAATTTGGCTACAATAGAAAAAAATGTTGTGCATGGCAAGTTATGTTTTGACGGGGTGTCCTAGTGTGAAGCGTAATATTTGCAGTTGAGCTTGTGTGTCACGCACTAATTTACTACCGCACCTTATCTTCTGTTAATAATATTAGTGTTTTCCTAGCTTGAATTATGGTAGTATGCTGTCATGCTTTGCTGTACTTTTCCTTGTCGTATTATATCTCATATCATCTCATCACACCACATCACATTATTGTAAATCTCAACATAAGTTTCTCCCTTTCAGTTGTCATTCATTTCCAACTGAATACTTAAAACTTGATGACTAATTTCTCTCATCTCATGCGTTGTGAGCAACACAATTATTATGAGTGGGGGATGATTTTTTCATGTAACTCTACGCTTGGTTGTCTACGCACATTTAAGGAAGATACCACTTTTGATATGGAAAGGTGTCTTGCTATACCTACTAAAATATCATTACTTCATACATCTTTCAATGACTACATTGGTAATATCATAAATACTAGGAGAGTAATTGAGTAATTTTCTATTAATGAGTAATCGTTAAACCATTGATCTGCTAAAACGGGAATGGTAACATATAATTATGCTTTTTATACTGATATTAAATATATGGACTGACTTGTACCTGGTGTTGGATATTAGAAGAATCATTCCTCATACCTCATGTGATGCCTCAAAATTTATTTCTATATTTATAGTATATTATCATGCCTCATACCTCATCCGATGCCTCATTTAAAGCATCATGCCTCAACTGTCATACCTGATGCCTCCTGCCTCCATTTTTCTTCTTCAAATTTTATCTATAAACTATTTTCAACCTAACCTAATCTAACTAATATAGTCTAATCTGACCTGAAATGACCTAACCGAACCTAATACAACCTGTCTAAACCAGAATTAGTCATGAAGTTGAGGCATGACACTTAAGGCATAAGAATTGAGGCATGAGGTATGATACCTCAAATTTTCACACCCGTCTTGACCTTAAATCTTTATAATACATTTACCCCGTAAAAATATGTGACAGTCTAGCGGAGAAGGAACCAAATGCACGGTTCTAGTTTAGGAGATACGAAGATGTAAAGATTTTGTGTTCAGACAAATGGTATGTCACCAACAGTTTCTCTGATTTATTTGAAAATGTTGCCGTAAAGCTAAAACACTGAGAGTAGGTTTATTCGAAAGTCAAAGATTGATATTATTTGAAACTGCAGCTAACTTAGAACTGACACCAAGGTCCCTTCTCTCGTGGGCTGCAACATTTATGCTACTCAAGCTCAATCATAGATAAGATATTCAACATTCCCACACGCACAAGTATGTTTTCTCCATGCTATTATTACCTGTCATAAATGCATATTAAATCCATAGTTGAAATTCCTAATTTTGCAATCCTTCATTTTCTAATCATAATACTTTATCACGTGATTCCTTAAGAAAATATTGGCTCAAGTGCCAAGTTAATTCCTAAAAATGCATTCATTGTATTGAATGTAGTGCAAGTAGTTTAATATTTCATATTATGTTTATAACAATTAAAGCACATATTGCACAGCGTATAAAAGTTACTGGTGAGAATTAAGGCTATGTGCCAAAAAGATTTATTATATTAGTAAATACAAATAATGAAAGCATCAACAACAACAACAACACCATCCACAGCAAGCCGTGCACATAACGAACTGTATATATATAGCTAAGTCTTATTACGATTTTATTTCATTTTATTGTTCTGCTCTGCAGACGAAAGTGAATCCTTGTCTAACAAGAAGGAGAGCAAACTCTCAATTTTGAACCCTTTCCGTCTCAACATAGCTTCACTTAGCTCATCACTTTAAAACAAAGCCGTTGGAATCACTGATTGCTCATGCATGCATACGCGGCAATACTACACACATAGTATGCTACACTAAATTCAAGCAAATACACCTTACATATATATATCTATGTGTATCAACTTATTCATAACCATACTACAATTCTCACACTACGAACTTATTAGGCTGAAAATTTAGGTTGGGCTAATTGCCTACAAAAGTCATGGATATGCTGTTACAACTACAGTGAATAAATCTGTAAGTTAAATTAGGTATCTATTACATTGCGTGCATCGAAAGTTGAAGACAAGTTGGGCAAAAACTGAGAGCAAAAAATGTATCGAAGTAAGTATAAAAAAGTATTAAGCCAACTGTACGGTTCTACTAGGAATATTATGTGCTTGCCGGCAAACGTTTAAGAAAAAATTTATCATCACCAGAGCTGCAGTCTGTAAAATATTTATAACTGAAATCAAGTCAGAAGTTTTAAAATCCTGTAGCATTAATCCAGAAGTCAATGTTACGGCCAAGAATTATAATGGCGTCGACTGTGACTGTGGTCATGGACATGTGGAAACGTTCAGCATGCTTCAAAGGATGATGTACACTGCAATATAACTAAATGTATAATTTTCGGCAACAACTACCAATAACTACACTTGAAGTATTTGCTCTACTCTACATTAAGAATTATAGTAGGAGTAGTTGTAAAATGTGTGGACAAATAATGCACTAACTAGTCACAGTCATAATGTACTTTACTAGTGCCTAATTGATGTTTATGTGTTTGAATAAAATGCCTGCACACAAAGACTGTCGAGGTTCGGTTGACATACTGATGATGGTATTTGAAGTATCTCAGGGTATTTATTTCTTTGATTTTGTATTGCATTTTATTTATAGGTATCAACTTCCAAATCTCTGCCGTAGACAAAATAATGATTAAAGCATGTACAGGTAGGTAATGCCACTTGAAATAATAATAGGTTTTAGACGTTTTGGAAATCTGATTTACACACTTTTTTTTTTACAGATAACATGTTTTTTGTTGTTTGAGAATAGATGTGTGCACTAAATTGCACTTTTGGTTTTACACATTTGGTGGCTAGAGAATTACAAAACCACAAGTAAATCTATGTTACTAATGTAGTATCTTTATAATATTAAATGTTCCAAGGAAAATATCGTTTTGTGTGTGTGTGTTTATGTGTAAAACTCATTATTTTGTTTTTCAGACTATTGCGTTGTAATTCGAATGTAGTATATTTTTTTCGTAATGCTAACCAGTCAAGTGTGAAAACAAAGTCATTTGCAGTGACTACAAAACGGAGTCATTATCAAAGCATTTACACGTGTAGAAACTTGAAAGAAATGATATTTGTGGTTTCGCTGTAAATTACAGTGTCAAGTTAAATCAAGTTTACAATAAATGAGAGGAAAGACATTTAGATTGCAACTGGGATAAAATACAGATAAAGCTCAATAAATAGTAATGTATTTTAATAAATGTAATTTATTTGTGGAAAGTTTTTTTTACCACATACAAATAAGTTGCTTGATTATAACATAAAGTTGTTTAATTTTAGTTACTCATACATTTTAGGTTTTGCTCGTAAGATAAAATATAAATTTGTATCCGAAATAAATTAAAAGTAAATGTATTGAAGGTAAAATTTCTATTGTCACAAAAATTCTTTGTTAGCCTCCAGCTCTCACATAAATAATTGGAACTACGCAATTTCAGCCCATTTAACTAAGCAGAATTATAACATCACTGCCCATAGTAAGGATGTAGATGATAATTTTACATGCTCATTGATTTTCTGCTGCATATTGCTGTCTAATAACTGGTACAAGTGATAACAATATAATAATTAATTTTAATTATCTTAACCTTAAAATAAATCACGAAGTATTCCAGGTTTTTAACAATAAACTCATCTTAATCAATAATAATTTAGCTTATGAAAATCTTAACAATATGGATATCACACCTCATTCCCTAAATCCTCCTTTCACTCCTCACAATGTTTTAGATCCTCGAGATCATTACAAGCGGCACGTCTAAATGACCCTACAATCACCATTCGATCCTTTCAAGTGAAACTTCTAAATGACTTCAACACTTATCCTGATACTTTTATCGCAATTAATCTTTTCTTTTAAACTAAATTGACCATTATTTAACACAAAGAATAACACGGAATAGTACACACCACATGCTTAATTCTATCGATTAATGGAAAATTTGACAAATTTTCTTTTAAACACAGATCAATCAAATATTGGAATGAATTACCTTTTGAAATTAAAAACCTTACATTTTTCCCCACTTTAAAAAAATTAAAAAAAAATCTTATTCTCATACCTCCTCAAATGTTTAAACAATTGAAAAGACTAAATTTTAACCGATGAAAGTTTTATCACTAATTATGACATCGACTTTTGCATAGATGCAATTGTAAATAATTATTAATAATGCAATGTTGCTAACATTAAAAACACTCATCTCCTTATCTAAACTACATAATGTTAATTTTGTACTCTCTAATTCTTATATATTTACATTTTTCTGACGACAATATGTAGCCTAATTTAAGTACATACAAATTAAAAAAAA
>JAAXYV010000579.1:0-11782 GCA_036851875.1 Novacerus sp. FZ-2019
GGCCACCATCGCAAGTGAAACGTTGGTGTCCTCACAGCCACCTTCGCTTGATTTGTAGCATCATATGACAGAAAAACCTACCAGCAGAATAACTGGGGTTCCAGTAGAAGTGACTATGGTGTATTCTCCGGACTCGGCAGGAGGCGTTAGGTCATTAGCTAGTTTTAGTGACAAACGCACTGTTAGCTCTGATTCCAACATCATACATTTACACATAGGTCAACAGAATCCTCAGGAGTTTTCAGTCAAGACTGATACTTGCATGAACCCTAACGCTTTTTTCGCGGTTGGAGCTACGATCCATTCTTCTCGGCTCCACGTGGCTCCTGATAGGGGCAACTTCTTTCGGGCGAACTTGAAATGATAGTGTGCATGCCGATATGGTATCTATATCTGACCCATTTTTATTGACACACACCAAGGCGATTCATATTTCAAATCCAACTGACGATATTGTCACGTTGTACAAGGGTTTGATTTTTAACTTATCCAATTCACATGGGATTAATTCGGAAAACCATCCCAGATGTTAGGCTCGATAGCTCTGTAGCTACAACCACCCGCTCGTCCGATACCATGCCTGGGAATAGTATCAAGGGTGACATTGATAAACCACTCTTTGACATCAATCCGGATTTGCCTTCCGACGTTCCACACGGCACTAGTAGGGTTCTTAAAAAATTTGAATCTCTTCTTAATTACAAATGCTGAGATAGGCTGCACTTCTACAGTCGAGAATAGCACCAACACCGGAGATAATCATTCCATCCGAGAACGACTGTGAACCAGATATTCCGTTCAATGTCATCTTGGGGCAGGTCAAGGACATGCAATCAGACGGCGTAATTGTCACAGTGTCGTGCTTACCAAGAAGAAGAACGGTACTCGTAGATTTACCAGGGATTATCGTTAATTGAACCGTAGAACATTATTAGTTGTTTTCCCTTTCTACGTATTAGCGACGTGCTCGACTCCGGCAGGCAGCTTCTATTTCTGCCGTCTGTACTTAATTTCTGAGTATTGGCAGATACGCATGAATACAAGCGACGGCAGTCACCTCAAAGCTAGATTGATAAGTAGGGATGGTTGATTCGGTTACACTAGAATGCCTTTCGGCTTAGCAAATGCCTCTCAGGAGTTTATGCGTCTCATTCATTTACAATTTTCTGATATCCGCCGCCAGCCACTTATCTGAATGATATCACTGCTCATCTAAACGACTACTCACACACTGAGACCAATTAATTTTAGACCTAAAATTAGTAAACGCAGGTTCCTATATACTGAAATCAAGTGTTTAGGGTTACTACTTTTCGGGAACGGTATCCGACCGAATCCGAGTATAGTTGCGGCAGTACGATATTTTTCACAAACGACGAACATGACAGCGTTACGACAATTCCTTGGCATTGTCAATTATTATACGCTTTGTCCTGGTTTGGCCCGTTATTTCTACAACACTGTACAACTTCTTGTCTACTGGCAGGGTCGCCCAGCAAAAACCCGAGGAATCTAAATATTTGACCGATTACGCCTGGCCCTGACCGAGTCAGCTATTCTGGCACATTATGATCGCTTTCGACCCATCGAAGTTGATGCCAGTGCTAGTCATATCGCCATTGCAGGAATTCTCTTCCACGTTGTGCATGTGCCTTCTCACCTTCCGGGTAAAATGCGGAAAAACGAAAGCCCGGTTCAATATTCCTCTACAAAGCTCAACCCAGCTGAGGAAAAGTATTTTATACCGGAGAAAGTGGTTTTCGCACTTATTTTCTCCCTTAAAGTCTTCAGACCCTATTTAGCCCTTAGGCATTTTAAGATTCGCACAGACAACATCGCGTTAGTTTTCTTCGGCACGTTAAGAATCCCATAAAAACCTCTATCGCAACGTGGTCATTGGAACTACAACAATTCAACTGCGAAATCATTCACCGACCTGCCAAGGAAAACATTGTTGACGATAGCTTATCCCGTAATCCAATCGACAACTCGAGGGGAAAACCTTCCATTCAGGAACTAATCATTATCATCAATGTCTTAATTTCACAATCAGTCTCTGGTAATAGCCCCAGGTTAGCAGTCCCACTCGCACTGAGTGGACCCATTGTCGAATAGTACCATTCAAATGCATTCTCTGGACATTAAACAGTTTTCAAAACTGCTTTCCCGGCTTCAAGAAATGTACTTCTAGCCCAACGTGGACACGGATGTCATCGATTCGAGCGAAGGACTACATCGCTCCTTGTCTACCTTGCAAACTACATAAAGTGCACAACCAGAAGAAACATAGTCTTTTACACCCATCGCAATTAAAATCTGACCAATTTCTGTCTTGCGATTTATAAGGAATTTTCTCAGTTTTTACCTCACATAATAGGATGGTTATTGTTGTCACCGACTTTTTCACACACAACGTCATTTGCGGAGCTGTACCAACTGGTACCGCTCAGGATTTAGCTTACTTTCTTATAACGAAGGCATTATGCATCTATTCAAGCTTTTCGGTTCGTCTCTCTGACTAAGACCCTTGTTTCAGATCTAAGCTGACGGAAGAATTAAACTTCCACAAGAAATTCACCTCGCCTTACTCGCCACCAATGACAGAAAAGTTTAACAGCACATAGGCAGAAATGATGCGCCAATTCATCCCCATTGACACTTTATTCACCGATTGGGATTATTTCATTGCCCATGTTATGTTTCCACACAATAGGTTTGCCACTCGCAAGAAAAAGCCTTATTTAATGTTTGGCAAGGAACCAAGACTCCCCACTGATAAAGCATTCAGCTTTATCAGAGGGGAGTTTGTTAGGATCCTATTCAATTTTAGAACCGTCGCGTTCCGCTTCTCAAGTTACTAGACGAAATTTATTTTCTAGTGAGGCACGGGATAAATGGAGATTTGACGTTGTCCGCCAGTAATTTCAAAATAGGAGTTATTGTCGTACATGGCATTCCTACACGTAAGTAGCACGAGCTGGAAAAATTTCAACCACAAAGAAAAGGCCCTTATACAATCATTGTAAGTTGAGTGATGTCTTATATCTCCCAATCGCAAACCGTGTCTGTGCTCGCAACCTCATACTCTTTCATTCCGCATCTTTAGATAACGCCGCTTCACTTACTGAGACCACTCCTCCCACTCACACCCTACGGATGACCCAAGGTCCACTATCCCTATCATAGATGTCCAATAGATCCCACGTCGCCCGTTATAGGTTCGGCCCCTAATCTAACATTCACTCCTCCTCATTCGGTGCAACACCGATTAATGCGTCTCGCCCAACCGACATCCGCCATTTACTGTTCCACCATAGGTGTACGTCAATCCGCTTGTTTATTGGAAATTCGTTAGCCAATAATTTAGGTTATCCATACGTTCTTTCCACACACAATTTTTCGGCTCTTTCTGGTGCTGCTTGAGGTGTGGAGTTTTCATGTCATGTGTCCGTCTCTCATATCTAGAATTTCCTTTACATATTTCACCAATATACTCTTTTCACGTGAGAAATCGGTCGAAGCGTATACTCATTCCTTTTTCTTTCTACATTTCCCGCTCGGTAACGTTATCAGCATTTGAATTCATGCCTTATAATTAATACGTTGGCTTATTCTTTTGCTACGCTCACTGACGACGTAACATGGTTTCTTTCCTCACAGTGTCGTCGTCGACTTGTAGCGATTATGCTTTGTTCTTTTAAAAAACCGCATGATTATTCGGGCTTGATATATATCATGTACCCGGATGTTTCCAATCATGATGCTATCATCCGCTGGTCACTCTCACATGCAATTACGTGATTCCTTCTCAGGTTCAATGTCGCCTAAACATATTTTTCGCCCGGGGTCGCAGGGAGAAATGGCATTGAAAAAGTTTAATCCTAACATTGAAGGAATTCTAATGGCATATGGCATGATATTCTGTATGAACGGCTGTAAATTCTTACAATGCTGGGTTGATTTATTACTACAAGTTTTCTGTGTTTTTTGTGTGAAGATGCCATCGGCTTATGAATGCCCCAACTCACCAAAGTAATGCAATGGCAAAATCTGAGAAAATTTGAACATAGGCATGGTTTAATGCAGGATCATATAGACTGAACGTATACACGAATTGAACGTGGGAAAAAAGGACAACATAGGATGTAGATTATAAAAATATAATTGTGCTACCGAGTATGTCCGTTTAGCATTATAAATACATTCCTAAGTAGATTGAGGTCCATTGATGTAAGAGGAATTTTCAATTTATTTGAATATGTATGTCTTAATGCTAAGTGTATTATTAGGATAAGAATTGACGAATGTACTTCCTGTGTTTGTGTATTGATGTCCAGTCTTGAGAAAAATAAGCGATTTACAGTATTGAGTTGTTTTCGATAAATTGAACTGTCTCAAATACAGAGCTGGGTGATTAAATTTTGTGATTAGCCAATCCTAATCTGGATTAGAGATTAACTAATTCCTAGTCCCTAATCCACTTGAAAATCTTATATTTTCAATTTAATCCCTAATCCTAATCCCTTATGAATTCATAGAAATCAATCCGTGATCCAACAAAAGTTATCTATTTTAATCCCCAATCCCGAACTAATCAGGAGCTTGGATTAGTTTTGTCGTACCCTGAATGAGATTTGCATTATCTCTAATGCCCTAACCTTGAATTTACACGGTTGATTTGATGGTGTGGCGTGGTAAATTGCTACCTAGTAGTAAGCAAAATAATGCATTTAAATAATCAAAGTTTTTATTTATTTCTCTTCTCTTTTTCTCTTCATTCGCTTCTAGGACTTAGCAGAACATAGTCCATCATAATTAATAAGGTATAGTTTACCATAAATTGTAAACCTACAACTTATAAAGTTCTGGATGCTATACAACTGGAAATATTGAAAAAGAATCCAAAGCCTGAAGAAGATTACGAAACGCGTTGCAAAATAAACACTTACAAACTACAAAATTCATCAATATTTATTCATCCGGATTGGGTTTGTCTAGTACCGTAAAAAAGTACCGTAAAAAAAAGTTATTAAAATATGGTTCTGCTTTAACGTTGTTGTTTTTTGGTACAACAAGATTCATATAGGAGTTATTTTTGGCCTCATCGGCTCCCGTTGACAAAGAATTTTGTTATGCAGTTATGCTGGAATGACTTTATCTCCTAAACAGAATTAGTAATTTAGAATTGATGTTTGGTAACGCTTGATTAGTTTCCAAATACTTGGAATTCTGCTTTTCTTTAGTAATACTACAGTATTTTTTTGCAAACAATGGTAATTAATTATTTATGAGCTCAGTATAGGATAATACACCGGCTAAAAGTATGCCCTATGAGATGAATTTTAGTCTGTTGAAGGTGATAGACCTATGCAGTATTTAATCCTAATCACAAAACTAATCAGGATTGATTAATCCTAATCCAATGTATTCTTGAAAAACCCATTAATCCTTTATTACTAATCATAAATACTTCATAATACGTACCATTAATCCTTTATTACTAATCATAAATACTTCATAATACATTTATTCAATCCATAATCCCAATCACGAGAAACGCCTAATCCCTAATCTCCAAACCAAATCCTGAAACCCTTTAATCACCCAGCTCTGCTCAAATAGAATGAGGATGTGGTATAAATATTGCCGGTGTACACATTATTGTGTTCTTATAGCAATATTGGTTACGATGTTTGGTATGGACCGTGACACCACTTCAATTCATTCTGCACCACAGCAAAGACTCAGTCCAATTCAGTTGTTCATTCATAACAGTTGTGTATGCTACATTCATAAATGCACCTACTCTTTCATACACAACTATACAATTTCCATTTCTAGTTCTACTTCTTTTCAGTTTTATTTCATTATCACCTAAATATGCGCCAGGGGTTAAGTATCAGATGATGGCTTGTGCGTGCCCCTGTAGTCAGCCATGCGAATGCTGTCCAATATCAAGTCCATTTAGATCCTGCAGTGAGCGGGAAGATAGCCACCGGTCCATAAACATGAGCCCATATTCGAAATGCCAGATATCCCTGGCGAGACCGAAATTTTTAATTATTCATATCCATGGACAACCATACATCGGGGTTTGTCTGCATTTGAATTTCATGGTCTAGGTTTTAAGTGTCGAACTTTCCAAATACCTTCAATCATAGCTATGTTCGAAGTGGACATAGAACACAATCTTGCCTGGTTACATCAAATTCTTTATGACATTCCCGTAGATTGCAGAGATTTCAATTTTTACCCACATAAACATCTTGTGTTTTGCGAAGTCATTATATTCAATCTGCCTATTTCTTGGCTAGTGCATACTTCTGAGCGCCCATTAAGGACCAAAGGACTTCACTGCAGTGTGTCGAATACCTACCGACAATTTGACAAACTTTACAAATGGACACATTCGGATACTGACTTCGCGACTGAAAGCATGGCACTCTTGGAATTTACGCCTTCGGTACGATTTATGTATACCTACTAGCCTGGATGCCGATCACGATATTTATGGATGTGTTTACGACTGGTCCCATTTCAACAATACTGCTCGATGCAACCTTACCTGTGAACATCTATTTTGGTTCAACTCAACAGAATCAGCTTCCCGATTATTCTCAATTACAACAACTATCGATAGGGATCTGTTTATCATCTGCACACCAGGTTTTTGCCACAATGTAACATTAACTTGAATATTTAACATGGTATTGTTGAAATCTCCATGTCATACATTTGTTACTTGTACACTGCAACTATCGATGTCACACACGGAGCTTCTTTGCGTAATAGGGATCTAGACATTAAAATCTATCAACCAATTAATAGAAACTTCAATTTCATCATGCAATGACACTAATAATTCTCTATCCATTCCAATAAACTCCTCCGCCGCGATGTCTACCATTTTTATCACTCTGAATCCCGACAATTCTAAAGCACCTGCACCCATTACGACCATGTTTCGCCCGAGGCGGATATTCCCTTTAGAATCTTGCATTCTTACCTTCGAACTTTTAATTCTAGCCTTTGTCGTCAGTATATTTTGGCGTTTACACCGATTCGTCAGTACTACTTCGACCCCCACATTGATGGTCATGACCAATATTCCTACGGTGAATTCCTTCGGAGACATTCAGTTTGCTGTGAAGCAAATATTACCCTACATTCCGTCTTTCTTAGATGTAGATAAGTCATTTTTACATGTTTATGGGTATTGTCGTCGCGTTAATCATTCCTATTCTGGTGGTCCTGTGTTGTACCATACCAGATTGCAATAGGCATCTTACTTATTCAATCATGATGGCTTATGACTGATCTTGTGTGAACTTGGCGCGTGCGTTGGTGTCGCATTCCTTATGTCTGATGTATGTATGGTGTCTTAATTATTTTGGTTTATATGGTAACCTTCAATTGTGCTGATTGAATTCTTCATGTTATAAAGGTGATGTTCATGTATTCTAATAAGCATAAAATGCTGAGCAATGTATTACGTCAATCTATCGGATTTAGGGTGCAAGTTCATGTATCATTATTGGCAATTAATTGTATGTAATCATACTTAACCCTGTACCTCGAATTCTAATCCAGGTATGTGGAATTCAAACTTAATTGTTCATTTCATACGTTCATGGCGGTTAATCTTCTTTCATATTCTTAAGATAACATATTGTAAGCTTGTCTCTGACATTTCTTACCTTCCTTGTCAATGATAATATGAAGTATAAAACCCATTATTGTACGACTATAAGTCACAATGGTTAACCTTTTTCTATTTTTAGAACCAGCTCCAGAAACAACAATAGGGTCGATGATTAGGTGGATGGGATATATGGTCTTCCAATTTCCTTTCGAGTTATTATGGTAGGAATAGCCGTTCAGAGAACTCATGCATGTAAATAAATATAAGCTTGTAGTCATGCTTCACAATTATAATTTTAAGTTTACTACTGGGTATATTGTTGATGCACGTTCCCAATACTTCACAAACCACAGGATGTGTGTTTTTGATATGGGATAGTAACGGAAGTCTCGTTTACTTATTTGGAGCTTTTTCCGCAGCCGTACGAAGAGATACGGACGACGGTAACAAGTCAGTGAGCAGAGAGTGAGTTATTGAAGGACAGTCACTAATATTGAAATAAATATTTATGATTTTGGAAAAATATTATTCTTCTCCGGAGATTCTAATTTCGTACCACGTCCCACTGAACATTATTTTGGTCCTAATACTTCTCCTTCAAGTATGTTAGTGAGATCAATCATAATGATGGTGATGGTATCATCATATTTACATAAATTAAGTGAAATTATCGAGTTTATTAGGTATTCGCCAGTTATAGAGTTTATTCGGTTTTACAGTATTAAACCTAACGGAAAGCTGGCACTGCACGTTTCTCTCCGTCTGAGGGTATATGTAGCACTTCATATTGCCCGGCCTCGGTGTGCACGTTTCTTTTTGAGGACAGTAACCAGTAGAATCGCCCCTATTCCCACACTTGCTATGATGAGTATTTTGCCACTTAATTCCACCACTTTCCTCTGCTCTCGCTCTTTTGCCACACTGCTGGTAGACAATCATCGTTTACAAATTTAGTTGCCTTCAACAAAGAGGCTTGGACCTCCTGGATGGAGTTGATGAAACCCCCTGTTGTCACGAGGCCGGTTAACAATGGCCAAATCCCTCCTGTCACTGATACCCAAAATAATCATCACTACTGGAATCCCAGTTCGAATTTGTTTAATTCCTGCGTATGTACTGGTTTTTTTTCTTACGTCAAATTTGTGGTTATACGTTCCACCATACTTTGGCTGGTGATATTTAAATTAATTTCTGCTGGCTTTGCTTCTGTTGATGTTTCTTTCTTCACTGATTTGGCCTGATTTAGTGTACTTAGTGGCCATCTAGGCGATCCAAATGTTCGTCACGTTTTCTCAGACTAGCAACTAGAAAAAATTTAAGCTGTTTCAGGTTTGACTTTGTGGTTTCCTACAACAAAGTCAAACCTCTGTAATCGCTAGAGTACATACAGACGGTATGTCCCCTATTCTTACTCACTGTCACATAATTACAGTTTTGCTATATCCTAAACTGAAATTTGTCTTCACCTACGCTCTATCTCCCCTGTATAAGTAGACATTGTAATATTATTTCAGCTCCGTTATCGAACAATCAATTTCTAGGTATTAAGCTTTCTTGCCTTCTTCAGGAACCACGTGCCTGTACTACATATATGTTGGGGACTCTAACTCTGTCCATTTCTTATTTTCTGTTTCGCCAAATCCATTGTTTCCGATAGCAGTAACGATTCCAATCTTCTCCTAAACCCCTCATAGTTCTACATATCGCAACATTTAACATGTGTAGCGAACGTGCCTCGCACAAGTATATTTCCACTTCATTCCTGGTTGATCTATCAGCTGAACCAGCTGTTGAAAGCACCGTTTCAGATATTATCTGTCATTCCGACTACCTACTGCAATTACCCATTGTAAGCCCTATAATGTCTGGGCGTAAATCCTGCCAGCCAATCTCAAGTCAAAATCCGTTTGTCGGTGCTCTTGAAGGGCGAGAGGAAGAAACAGAGTATGGTAGGGAGTGAGGCATTAAGGTAGTAGGGAACGATGGAATGAAAGAATGGTGGGTGTTCAGAAGTAAATGAATAAACTGAGGGAGTAATTGGATGCCTAGCTGAAAACGTTTTTCGGCTGCAGTACTGGCTCTTGATGTTGTGCGCTTTCTGGCTGTAGGCATAAATTTGTCTGGAATTCGGTTCCCTTGAAGGCGGAAACTTAGCAATTAAGGAAAGAGATTACGAAGGAATGAAAAAATGGAGGAAGGGAACAAGTTATGAATGAACGAAGGAAGTGATTTGATGCCCACAAATCCGGGTCCAGCTATAATCTTGGCTCTACCAGAAAACTTTATTTTTGCTGCAGTATGGCCCTTGATTTAGTACACTTTCTGGCTGCAGGCCTAAATTTGAGAGTTATTGAAGTCGTTGACAAGAGATTGTTGTTCACAAATGAAAATGTACTTCATTATTGTATCCAATAATACCTATTCTCTTGTAAGCCATAAACTCTAAATGTTGCGGTTTAAAATTAGAAGCAAATTATGGACTTTATTAATTATGACTTCCAATTGAAATTCTATGGTGTCCTATCAAACCAGTGACTGTTAATCACATCGGCGTAATGCGTCCTGTATCCGAGGGATCGGTGAAGCTCCCACATGTAGCAGGGGCAAGTGAAGACAACCCAATTGCTAGTCGTATTTTATGTATGTAATTTTATTTAAAACGTCTGGAGCTGAGCCCTGGACAACGATCCAAATGCTGTATTTTACACAGTCATTTTGTTTTATATATATTAAATCTGGTGTTTTCTTGAGGCGAGTATTTGTGTCTTAATTTCGGGATACCGTTAGGTGTACCCGACGCCCCCTGCCGCGGCTATCGGTGATGTCTTCTGCCTCCTCCGCTGTTTTCTCTTGGCTGTTTTTTACTTACTTTTTATCCTTAAAGGTCAATATATGTACTAAATTATAATTACATTTTGGGGCTTTTGAGCGAATTTGCTCCCCTTAGTTGTAATCCTGTACAACAGGAACACTCCAGCTAGTCCCAACCCCACTCCCGCCTCCATTATTCCCACCATTTATCTTGACAAGAAGAGTATTACTCCCTCTTCTTCCCGTCTCTCTATTTCCCCGTCATGTTCCTTCTGTCGGCTTCCCCTGTGCGCCTACTTTCCACATAGCTATTACCGCCCCTATTTTGTCACCTTGAGCTGTCCATTTCTAACAACCCTTTTTACACCTTTATCCGCATCTCTCTCAACTTCGGCCTTAAAATCCCTCCTGGTTCTCGGATCTCTATTTTCTTATCATCATTTACTTGAATTATCGAATCTTCCCTATTCTCCTATCACAATTTCAGTTTTCGCGCCAAAAACCTCCGCCTGTCCAATAACTTCTCCACTCTTATCCTGACCAATTTGTTTCCCAGTTTTAGTATCCCCCTAGCCTATGAATTCGTCAATTGGCCAACTTCCTCTTCAAACCCCTTCTGGGTTTCTGAGAACTGTATCCTCTTTTCAAGTTTCTCAATTTCCTCATGAATGTTCAAAATAACTGTACTTTATCCTTTGATTGCATTGGTTATGCGTTGTTCCATCTCCAATAATTCTACCCTGACCATGCTGCCTCCTATTTTTCTGTGCTTCTCCTTCTCGGGTGTCCGTGGTTCACTAGGTTCTGTATTCATTTTAGTTGGTTTGGGTGAACCCGATAGTGTACGATTCAGCGATCTGTTGCGAGAAACCATTAATCCCTGTTACACACTCAGAGCCTTTTCCTTGTTTTTTGTCTCAGCTCGTAATAGTGCTAATTGTCTGTTTTCACTCTGCCTTGTGCTTCACAACCACTAGTCACGTTCCGCAACTCAGCATGCAAGTCAGCCTGCACTTTGCTTGGACTTTTCCGCCACTCCTTCCCCTTGCTTATTACACTATACCAGGGCTCTCAGCGGTCCGGTCAGTAGGACCGGACCGTACCCAAAATCCGGTCCGGGTCTGTCCTAGGCAAAGGACCGGACTGGTTGAATCAGTCCTGGCGTAGGACCGGACAGGAAAAACCGGTCCGGCAATTGGTGAGGACCGGTTTCTAGATCCGTCTTTCAAGTTTCTCATCACGGCCTTTGACTTGGCTGATTCTTAATATAACGAATTCAGAAGCAATTGGGGTGTGCTATCCAAGGTTACAATTTAGTAGATATGTATC
>JAAXYV010000580.1:0-11777 GCA_036851875.1 Novacerus sp. FZ-2019
GTATGTAATTATGTATATATTATATTTTATTTTATTATATATACATATACCTATATGGGTATAGTAACTACGAGAACTGTGCCCAATTAAAAGTCTGAGTAAAAGACGTGAGAAGATTATTAACGCCTGTTGATTATGTATTATCTGTCTTTAACATCATCAACATTACTTCGAGTACTTCGAGAGTGAAGCTTGAAAGTTCTGCCTTACTGATTAGAATAGAATTCGTATCTATGCTCAAGCAGAGAATGTTGACACAAATACGGTTATGAATTAGGTAGATTTAATTCACTCATATGAACTTAGGGACTTGTGACAGAAAATTCAGTGAACTAATTTTCATTTATTTAAGATATTATCAATTTTGTTTTTAATAATCTGAGGATTTTCTTAAGTGAAAAAATCCAATGGATTGCATCACACATTCCATGTACTTCACTTTTCATACAGCTATTGGAACGTAAAACTAAACATGCACAGCACAGTGAAGTTTTAAAATTAAACTATTGCTAGAATTAAAAAATAGATATTTGTATACAAATATTGCTAGCACCAGCTATATGAAAAAAATATGATTTTGCGTGATCCTTGGTCCGATCATCCATTTTTACTGTTATACTTTGTATTCATTTATTATTTCTTTATTTATATTTATTTATTGAATTTTAATTAAACAGTCAAGGAAAATAAATTAATAGCACTTCAAAAATACATTTGTAATGGGAGTAAGAAGTTTGAAAGTACATTTGTGAAGAAAATTGAAAATGATAGGAAAGAAAACTTCAAGAGTAAAAATTAAATTGTGTAATAAAATTTAATGGCGGTATATTTTTTAATCTTGGTAAATTCGTGCGCATGTCCATGAGTGTAAACTTGCGAGTCAGACCATACTGAATCGAACACATACGATCATCATAATAATATTGTTTAATTCAAATGTTAACATTAACATTTTCTTAGTAATTGCATTCAGTGTTAAGTCAAAAGGGTTGCATTGCAGTTTAGGGGCCGTACGTATATTGGGGGGATTTTTTTGGGAGAAATACCCTTTGAGGAAAAAAAATTGAGATGGGCCGAATTACTCTCCCCCCTGAAGGAAAATTACCCCCTACAATTCCATTACCCATTACCCCCCATCAGGTGGAATTCAAGAAAGTCACCATTGTGCAGCCCAATGCAAGGTGTCGCTCGCTTAACCCAACATAACTCAATCACATCTAACCTAACCTAACATAATTTAACTTAACCTAACCTAACTCAATTTAAACTAACCTTACCTAACTTAATTTGACCTAACCTAACCTAACTTAATTTGACCTAACCTAACCTAAGCTAATTTAACCCAACCCTAACCTAACTTAATTTAACTTAACCTAATCTAAGCTAATTTAATCTAACCCTAACTTAATTTAACCTAACCTAAACGGAAAACATTTTGAAATTTCAAAAAGTCATATCTTTTTTGTTTATGTTTGCGGTGAAAAATTCTTCCATATTCGTGATTACTGACCTCATATTAGTCTACAAAACAAGTTTCAAGCAGATTAGCCGAGATATGCAATTCAACTTTCAGGGTATTTAGGACAAATGTTTTGGTTTACCCCTCCGTGGGGGGCAACAGAAATTCTGAGCGGGAATTTTTACCTGATTTGTGTTCCCCATGCTGTAAGGAGTCGAACGATACCCCAGATGATGTGGTAAGTGTGCCTGGGGGTAACTGGACACGGGGGGAGAAATTCGACCCATCTCAAAAAAAAATTCTCAAAGGGTATTTCCCCAAATAAATCCCCCCAATATATGTACGACCCCTAAACTGCAATGCAACCAAAAATTCGCGAAAGCGCACATTTCAACCACCGTGGAATTCACTATTCTATTTTTTTCATCCCAATCCAGTAATCGCCGTGATTGTGTGTATGTGTCACTGGATTCGATAACTTTAGAACGGCTTGGCAAATTTTGACAAAATTTGGTATACATCCTTATGGAGTCATGGGACAGGTAAGCTCAAAGATGGGATATTTTTGTGAAAGGTTGTTAATTGTTATGAAGCGTTTAATCAAATTGTTAACCGAATTGAACTGCTATTTAAATTAGATCGCGTATAAATACTGTGAAATTAATAAGAAAAAAAAATTCACGTACTCTCCCAAGAATAAAGAAGAAGACATTTTAATAAAGCACAGTGAGGAAAACACTAAGAATTTTAATCTTGTTCAAAGATGAGTCAATTCGGTCCTCACATTGGGCAGTGCGGGTCAAGAAACCTGGATACGGCTAAATCAAGTTGCACGTTAGAGTGTTCCAACTTCAAACTTATTTTCTTCAAAAATTGAAATCTGTCGAATTTGCAGGTTCTCACATTGCAATGATCTACCGATCAAATCCCCCTAACCCCGAATTTTACCATAAGCTACAAGACATTTCCATCCTATGTTGAAAATTATTTTTATGAAGGTAATAATGGACATCTCAACTTCATTTAGTATTTTTTTTTAAAACGTGAGCTCATTATGAGAATGGAACGCGTGTGAGTGTGTCTCCTTTCAATAACGTTCGAGCGCTTTTACAGATTGAGTACTATTTAATATATAAATATTACTAGGTATGTTAAATTGAGTATAGAAAACTCTTAATAGAATAGGCACAAATGAGCGAGTCTTCTCTTAATATATGTTGTCCTTGTACGGGAATTAAAATATTAATATCGAAGTAGTTCTATTTTCTACTCCATGTTTATTCTTCAATTGTTTAATTTAATCGAAAGTTGTAAAAGTGTTTCAAATTGTTTTCCAGTTAAACTTGCACAAGCTGTTTTGCTTTTAAAGGCAACAATTTTATCTACACATTTCCAAGCGCTGAGTATATTATAATGTATGTGAAAGAAATTACTTTCAGTTTCAGTTGATTGATACACAGTTAAAATAATTTAGGATACCTGCATTAACTGCTTATGTTCTAAGAACTGTTTACCTAATGTAACAATAATATGTTACCATTTGATTTTATGAATATTTAATTCATTTAACACAACCAACAATCTCGTATGTTTGACTTGCACAATTAAATTAAAAGATCACATCAGCTCAAAGTTCTTACAAGCAAATAAGGTCCAGTATTTTAAGCTCAAGTAATGACATTAAAATTATACAAAATGTTCGCAATTGATAATATTTTAACATCAATAACTTTATACCAATGCCTCGTAGAAATGAATAGGAATATTGATAGGTTACACCCATGTGAAAGAAAAAGATCAAGTGGCAGATTACAAACTCATTAAATCTATTCCTACTACTTTCTTCAATTTACATTTTCGATGTTTTATTATGAAATACTAAAATTAATTTTATGCTCTGGTCTGGACTGATATAAAAATGACTAACTTTTGTCTACGCATTTATGAAATGAATTAATTAATGCTTCATATTATAGCTTATTGCAAGCACTATTCACATAATAGCATTGTAAGTTCTTTATGCATTTGAAATCATTCTTAACTATCTTACTGGAGAATTAAATTTTGATGAGAGAATTTCATTATTTACTTTTTCATTGACTACAACATGAAAATTAAATCATAATTTGCGTAATATTTACATATTACATAAACAATATTATTAATAGTCTACAATTATTATGCCACAGGCAATGAATTAGGTAGCGGGTAGCGTCCAAAAGCATATGCAAAGAGTTCCCTCTCAATATCTGATAAAAGACCCGAAGCTCCAATACGGAAAAGTTCAGGATTTAACCAATCATGTCCCAATTCTTCTTTGACCAGCATAAGCCAATTGATAGCATCTGCAGAAACTCTTATACCACCGGCGGGTTTCAAGCCGACTTTGTACCCAGTTTTGGCTTCATAGTCACGAATTGCTCGACACATTATGAGTCCTACCGGAATTGTTGCATTTACAGCCTCCTTCCCTGAAATCAGTTATTACAACAATTTATGCCTGGAATGGATACTGACACTGACTATATTATTATCATACGCATTAACAATAGGACTGTTATTTGTTTCATTTTAGTAATGTAATTAAAATGTTTAAACATTTGGTTTATTAAATACCTGTAGAGGTTTTAATAAAATCAGAACCAGCCATCATAGCAATCATTGAAGCCTGGTAAACTTCTGTGAAGCTAGATAGTTCTCCCACAGCCAGAATAGTTTTCATATGAGCCTGGCTTCCACATGCGTCTCTCATTTGTCGCAATTCATCGTAAAGGCCTTTCCAGTCATGAACAATAGCAAGTCTTCTGTTTATTACCACATCAATTTCTGTCGCTCCGAAGGCAACGGCATCTTTTATTTCTTCAAGGCGAACTCGAAGGGATGTTTGACCCGTTGGGAAGCCGGTAGCGACTATTATTAAAATGTCAAAAGTCAAAACAAATGACATCTCCAATGTAAAATATGGCAAAATTAACGGATGTCCAAATTGGCTAAAATTTGGCACAGAGGTATAACTTGACCTCTTGAACATTTGATTTACTCCCAAAAACTTACAGATTGACCGCTCAATACAATAAATAGTCTGTCTGATGTAAATAAAATTTGGTTCAGTGGCAGAACTTGACATCCTAAACCATGTTTAATAGATCCCAAATAATATACTATACCATCAAACCTAATAAGAGGTCACCAAAGATCACTTGCAGAAACAAGTGGCTTCAGTGTCACTTCTCTATAAACATTTATACATGGATAGCTAATAATTCTGAACAATGTTTAATATGCCAAAAATAATGTAGTATACAATCCAACTCTCAGAGGTCATCGAAGTTCACTTATAAAACAAATGAATGTCAGTAAGACTTGGCTAAAAATTGGTACACAGGTAGAACTTAACATCCTAAACAATTATTAATAATATGCGCAAATAATGTACCATACCATTTGATCCCCAGTTAGTGGTCACCAAACGCCACTTATAGAAACATTAAATAATCATACACCAACTTTTAGCCATGGCGCATTGACGGTACTTGTTTCTATAGGTGACCTCTGAGGGTCAGACGGTATGGTACATTATTTGTGACATATTAAACATTGTTCAGGTTAAGTTATACAAGTACCAATTTTTAGCGAAATCTCACTGATGGTACTTGTTTCTGTAGGTAACCTTTGGTGACCGCTGTGAGTACATATATTATATTATTTGGGGTACCTATATCATACATGGTTTAGGATACCAACTTTCAGCCAATTAAAACAGTAGGAAAGTTTCCCATAGGTTGTGGGAGAGGTCGTTTGAAATCATTGTCTGCATTAATTTGTTGAGTTATTAATAAATTAGTTTTTCATTCCTCATAATAAATGCCTATTTTTAAGTAACTTCAGCTAAAATTTTTACATACCAGATGCAACTGGGAGAGACTGGTTGGCTTGTCTCAATGTTTTAACCGCATCCTCAACCCTGGCTGGATAGACACAAACAGCTCCACAAGTTAATTTGAAATCCAAATCCAACTTTTCAATAATATCTTTTCTCAGAGGATTCAAGGCTTTGTGACACAGTCGTAACACGTTAAACCGCATCCTCAACCCTGGCTGGATAGACACAAACAGCTCCACAAGTTAATTTGAAATCCAAATCCAACTTTTCAATAATATCTTTTCTCAGAGGATTCAAGGCTTTGTGACACAGCCGTAACACGTTGGCTTCAGTGTCGTCTCCTACGTTAAATATATAAACAAACTTAAATTTAATATAAACTCAAAAAATGAACAAATAGTACCTTAGTGTTTAGAGTAATTATTTTCATTACCTGCCAGAGTAGTCAAATCGATACAACTGATAGCTCGAAGCAACCATGCTGCTCGGTAGTCACCAGTCACAGATCCGCATCGACTGATTTGTATGAGTGTAGAGTAATAATTTTCATTACCTGCCAGAGTAGTCAAATCGATACAACTGATAGCTCGAAGCAACCATGCTGCTCGGTAGTCACCAGTCACAGATCCGCATCGACTGATTTGTAGAATTCTAGCACGTTTATGAACTTCAATTTCGTTTATGGGATTCACTGCAACCCAGTATGGATCTATTTCATAAAAATATCATTGAAAATTACACACAATTTTCTGATTCTTATTATTAATACATAGTAATTCTTATAACTTGATTTATTGAATCAATAAACTATTTTTCACAAATGAAATTATTCATATTAATTTTGAAATGTATTTGATTAATTGCTTAAATTATTACCGAATTCGACTCCAGGGTTTTGAACTTGTTCACTTTGCTTTGGCATTTGGGATATAATATATCATATACTTTTTAAGGTTTAGAGTGATGATCAAATCAAAGCCGGAAACAAACAGCAAGGTTTTCACCACGTCAATGTGCAAATAAATCCTTATATCAGTATTCCAACAGAGTATTCAATGTTTTGCTATAATACAAACTGATGATGTTGTGAAATAATAATCTATCTGTTTCTGTAAAAATATTATGCAGTTGAAACTTGAAGCAACTCCTAAAGTCCCAACTCGCCACTGAATCCAACCATCAATAAAGGCAAATCATATTTTACGCACAAGTTCTCTCCTCCACGACCTTGGCCTTTCATTTATTACCAACCGAGCCAACCACATATCCAACACTGCGTGAAGAACATTTTCTATCTGTCTGTACTGATTCATTCATTCGTATATTCAAGCCCAGAGCCAATACACATTATACTACTGTCACAACCCACCCCACTGCACTCACTCCCCACATCTGTTTAGTAGTATATTATTACGGGATGAATAGACATGAAAATTAAAAAGAAATATACACTTATTAAACGCAGATTTTTGCAGTCGTTTCATCATGTTTCATTATTTATTATTATGTTATATTTATATTATTAAGTATTATTAATTATGAATTATTTCCTTTTTTAAACACATTAAGAGTATAAGTATGTTAGTATAATAATGTAATTAAGTAGTGTAGTGTAGAATCATCATCTCTACAGACTAAAAAAGTTTAGTTGTTATTTTCACCATGCCAAGCTGTATGTTATGCGTGTACGTACGTTATTCGCTTATTTATTATTTTTAACTGGTTCTCTTATCACATCTGCTTAAATCTCTAGTCATAATTAATACAGACAGTGACACACACAAACATATCTACCGATATACAGGGTGTCCTTAAATTATTGACGTAATAATGAAGCTCAATAAATACTTTATTGGAACACACATTGTAAAACGGTTTGCTAAAAAAGTAATAATGTAATTCAAGAAGTTTTTTACACAAGAAATGAAAATTCTGAAACAATATGAAATAATAAAAAATTTTAATTTTAATGTTTTAAGTCAAAATTTTGAATAATTGAATTCCAAATACTTAATGAAAACTAATACAGTTTCAAAAATTTGGGGTTAATTAAAAAAAATCAAAATTTTCAATTTTCCAAAAATGTGTCGGAATTATTATTTTCTGCATAATAATAACTTATTGAATAACATTTTTAATTGTAGTAAACCACTTTTAATAAAATATTTATTAAACTTCATTATTACGTCAATAATTTAAGGACACCCTGTATACCGTTGTGGCAGTAGTAATTATTATAAGTATATTAACTTATTATATATGTACATATTGGAAATATCAATTGCTCCCAAATTAAGTATTCAATAAATGAACGACGTGTGAATATCTACAGAAAATTCAATGACAATGTTTTTTTGTGGAGTGAAATTTTCGGAGTGTATAGTATAGTACAATACATTACATAACATTACAGTAGTGTAGTGGTCTAATGCGTTGGAGTGTGCGTGCATAAATAAATTGTGGTGTCCAATACAAATGTATATACCTATTTTAGAAGAAACTGTTTACCTGTATCACGCCTTCCTGCCTTGCTTTGCTTGCATTTCATCAATAAAATTAATCCAACTTCACTTTACAAGCTTATAGTGTGTTGTGTTGTGTTTCGTCTTGTATATATTGAACCGGAATAGTATTTGATTCTACAAATATCCTGGGTATTAAATAGTTGAATACAGAATTATTAATTATTCCCACCCAACAAAGTTATACTCCCTATAATTTAATACACAAATTAAAAACTAAGATATATAAAAAAATACTACATTTTAAGCAAAATTAACGTCTTGATTGCAACAGGCTGGAGCACCTTCGCAAACATTTACAAACATTTGACCAAAGTCATTTGGTTTAGTTCTAGAGAGAGCGACGGCATATAAAATCAGCCAGAAAAGGTAAAAGGAGACAAAAGCGGCCATTCCTCCCACAAACGTCTTTTCACTTAGGAAATGTTGAATGTTCAGAACCATGAGCAATACCAAGAAGGCTGACTCTAGAATTGCAGCTCCTATGCCACAGTATGCATGAAACCGGATTTCTTCCTGAAAAAATTGAAGTTCAAATGTTTAAAATGACAATCTATCTCAAATTTTTAAATGAGTACAGTTATATTTTTTTTTTAAATAAAGTTAATATAGAGAAAGAAATAGGTGTACATACAGGCTCAGTATCAAAGAACATCCGGATGGGCAGTCGGAGAAAACAGAAAAAGTACGTCAAAACAGTGAGGACACGAACTCCATAGATAATTTGAAGATTCTATAGATTTTACGCACAAATTGTTTATTTATACCACTGAAAATCAAAAAATGCATCTATTACAGAGTAATAAAGTTTACCTTAGATAGTTTACAATTATCCTCCGGCTCGCAACCATTGTGAGCTACGGCAATAATGAGCAGCATGAGCACAGTCTGTATCAAAGTAAGGAAATTAAATTCTTGTAATCACTAATAAGGAAGAAAATAATTAATTATGGAGAGCAGTAAAGTTGATTTTCTATTTCACTCAATTACACTTACAATATGAAGACAAATTTCTTTGAGAACAATTTTTACAACAGAATTGTTATATTTTCCATTCTCCGAGTGCTGAAGGAAATTGCATTGTAACCGAGGTCTGCATATTGCAAGTTGTAATTTAGCTAAAATTTTATTTGGAGACTTCATGATGTCACTCACACCGAAGAAACTGACCGATGCAATTAAGAAACCAAAACTAAAGACCCGTAGGAAAGGAAAAGTTCAAGAGTTTAAAGCTCACCGGGAGAAATCTGTAGGGAAACTAGTTTATCACTCTAGACTCCGGCGTGGGTGTGTCTCTTCTCTTCTCTCGGAGAAGAGAAAGCAAAGAGGGGGAAGACGCAGATGCCAATAAAATAAATCTATGCATTCTTCATCTCAGTCTCATTCAGTGTCTAACCTCAACTCAAGTGGATGTGTCTCGGGTAGCTCATGAATCCTGACTCGAGTTGTTTAATTCTTTTACCTGTTGATCTTTCCACTGCATGTACGTACATATTATATGATAATGATTTCTGCTTGTTCAATTGCTTTGAACTTCGTTTGAAATTAAACCTAAGGAAACGCACTACTTAAATCGGATACAAAGAATGCAAAGGAACAAAATTTCAAATACCAAGGAAAGTAGATTTTGAGAAAATAATATTTATCGAATTTGACCTGTACATTTTTTAATATAGACACTAGACACACAGAATAATATTATTTGTAATTACGACACCTTGATTATTTAATTATTACAGGAACTCAAGCAGTATAGATTATAATACATGTTTTCTTATTGTACGTTCAATGCAGAATTAATGAAATAGGTACATCAAATGTAACTTTTATGTCAAAGGTCGTTCAAAATATATTTACCGAGTTTATTTATTGGCGGTACAAATACGTCAGGTAAAAATTTCGTGGGACCATTTCTTTGGTTATAATTTACATTTTGTTTAATTTCAATGTGTACTGTAATTATTCGTCCACTCATTTTCAGCCTTCATGTCTACTACAGTTAATTGTTTTATGGAATTTTATCCCATCAGAAGTTAGTACTACAACACAAATTCAAAATACATTACACTAGCATTCAAATCTGCAACCTTTGACCTTATTGGTATTCGAGAAATGAACAGAAGAACAAGAATATTTTTTCTGCGCATGCTGTAATAATATCTGTCCATTTCTTATTGCAAATACTAGCCAAATTCGAAAAACTGGAATAATCATAATGTTATGAAACTCGCGTTTCTAATCATTTAAATATTTACAAACGGAATTTCATTTAAATCCTTTACCTTCAAACTTACGACTCAATACACATTGTTTTTCAGTTCTAATTGTATAGAGACTAATCCTAATCAACAGAGTGTATTATAGTTTTGTAGTTTTTATTATCAGTTTTGTTTTATTATCAGGTCAAATTGTAACTTTTATGCAACAGAGCCCAATAAATTACAGTTGTAAAATGACCTCAGCATTTTATTTCCCGATTCTGACTGACCCATACTGAAGTAAAAAATCTGTTCTTACACTTAGAGTTAATATAATGCATTTTATTAAAAATACTACATAGTTTAAAAGTTTTACATTAGTACATAGAAACTTGATTTAAAAAAAAAACAATTTTTCTTACGATCTTTAGAATCAACTCCCTCTCCCCACTAGTCACAAAAGTAAGAAGCCTTCTGACTTCAAGAAAATCTGAAAATCTAATCTGTACAATATGCATCAGGATATATAGGTTTAAATAAAAATTAAATGGGATTCATCCAAGATGAATCAATTTGTATTGATAACACGAAATGATATAATTAAGATAGGAATTGTAGCATTTAAATGATTGAATGAAATGAAGTATATTACATTTATACTCATGCAATGCAACACTATATACCCTAAAATCCCGTGTATAACGCGCTCTCGTATATAACGCGCTTTCAGACGATATATATATATAAATATATGTGATATACATATAAAGCATATAGAAAATTCGTCAAAAACATTAGATAACGCGCGCGTTATACACGGGATTTTAGGGTAATCAATGAAATATTAAACCAAAGCATGTATGGTTCAGTGGTCTTATTCGTCGTCATGGCAGCGAGGCAAACTAACTACCAAACACAGCCAGTTCAGGCGGGCTAATCAAACCGAATCCTAATTTCTGATGAAATAGCGGCAAACTCTCACTCAAGTCAACTGAATAGTGTCACACACAGCAAATAATAAACATTTTAAATTGCCTTTTATCTTAGCTTTATCAACGTGCTCACAATTCAATTAACTTTCCTGTAAAGTGTTCCTCTGCGGACTGTGGTGTGGTGTATGTAGGTGAAGGTATTACGGTCACTGCTCACTAAATACAAATATATGACATGACACCCTCAAGTTGATTGGTTTGATTTTGATTGGATTTACTCTCTCACCAAGTTTAAAGTCGAGTTAGAAGCTGGAGGAAGAAAAAATATTCTTTGATCTTCCCAGAATTCATCATCACTCTTCTACACAGGTGAGTGCGAGAGAATTATTTTTGGTATCATTGCTTTGATCTTTTCACCTTGTGGCTGACAATCAGGGTAGGTGTAATTATTATATACAAGGTGAATTTGGTGTTTTGAATGGTTTTGAACTATTTAATTTCCGTTCCATTTATAGTCGCTTTCAAGAAACAGTTTTGCAGCCCTGAATTAATTTATAAATACACCCACCCATACTGAAATGTCATGTGGAATACCGACGGAGACATTTGAACACTAAATAAAAACGTCCCACGTAGCATTTCTAATATTCTCATAAATAAATAAATATCGAGAACAGCTGTGAATCGTGTGGTATTTAATTTATAACATTCCAAATTTCAGATGCTTTAAATTAAATCGTACTAAACGCAAAGGTGGTGGAATTGCTAGCTTTGTTAAGAATT
>JAAXYV010000581.1:0-11771 GCA_036851875.1 Novacerus sp. FZ-2019
AGTGATCTTTAATTTCAACTTCATAATAGTTGAGGCCTTTGCAGTGACTTTTATAAAAGTTGTGAGTAGTAATAATTTTCTGTGAATGACTAGGACGGGGGCGAAGGGCATGTTGGAACTGTGCGGAATTTCGAATCACCTGAAGAAGTTGTAGTAGTTTGGGACAATGGAACTGCTGCTAATTATCGTTGTGCAGTTGCTTATGACTTGCGAATATTAGACAGTGCTCCTACGGGTACGTTTTATGATATAAATATTGTAATTATGAAATGCCACACATTACGCTCATTAGAAAGCTAATATTAATATATATTTTTTATGTAGGCATAAAACATGATGGCACAATGTGTGATAGCTGCCGGATGCAGCCAATATTCGGAATTCGTTGGAAATGTGCTGAATGCACTAACTACGATGTTTGCTCTCTATGCTATCATAGTGACAAACATTCTTTAAGGCATAGATTTTCCAGAATAACAACTCCTGAAAGCGGAAGGTATGTAAATGTCTAACTTGTATTCTTAAATTACTCAATGCTTTGTGCTTTATACGGAAAAATATTTGTAGTAAGTTCTACCTCTAGTAAGTCTAAGGATTATTATATAGAATGTATCAGCAAAATAAAATAAGCATGTTAATATTCTTAATTGTTCATGGTTTAGAGTTTTGGTTGAGCCTCGCAGGAAGAGTAAAAAGATTGCAGTACGAGGATTGTTTCCTGGTGCAAGAGTTGTCCGAGGAGTTGACTGGCAGTGGGAGGATCAAGACGGTGGAAATGGTCGTCGTGGAAAGTTGACTGAAATTCAAGACTGGTCTGCTGCCAGTCCTAGATCCGCTGCTTATGTCATATGGGACACTGGATCAAAAAATTTGTATCGTGTAGGATTTGAGGGAATGGTAATTAAAGTTAATATGTACTTTTAACGCTTTATTATTTATCAAAAAGTTATAATTAAACTCATTCTTCATACCTTTGCGCTCTTTTCAGGCTGATTTGAAAGTAGTCAACGATGCCAAAGGTGGCACATTTTATCGTGATCATTTACCTCTTCTTGGTGGTGAAGGACCTCGAAGTGGTGCCCAACGAATCCAAGTTGGAGATCAGGTAAAAATAAATTCATAAACTCTAGAGTACCAAAAAACCTTCATGGTTGTGAGAATGGTTTGTTTGTTAAATTACTATAGGTCAACATAAATTTGGAACTTGATGTTGTACAAAGTTTGCAGCATGGCCACGGAGGATGGACGGATGGAATGTATGAGTGTTTGGGAATGACTGGAAGTGTTGTAGGAATAGACGAAGATCGCGATATTGTGGTTGCTTATGTTTCAGGAAACAGGTATATAAACAAAAAACTATATGCATATGTACACACTTATATTTCTGCTTAAGATCACGATCACGTTACTTCTCGACTGTATATTCGGGTAAATTAGTGGACTGAAAAAATGAATAAAGGAATAACACTCGTTAGCATTGAAAATTGTGAGAGTATATTTTACATGAAACTTTACTCTACTTCACTATTTCATGTACCACGACGCAGTGGCGTGACAGTGTGAGTGCAAGTGAAGTTTTTATTACTTGACACTGTTCTAGCTGTCCCCAAATTACCACATGATTGATATTTTTATGTGCAGTAGAGTACGGCATTAGAAAGGCCTTCTAAATGATATAATGGTATTGATTTTCGGTTTTGCGTATCCTGAGTTCCTGAGCAAAAGAACACTAAGTGTAAAATAGAATATACTGCATGCGTTTCACAGTCAGAAGCTATAAAAATGAATAATATTTGACATTCGTTGTAAATTCTTTATAAAAAGGTGTTTTACATTCAAGTATTGTTTGGCTTTGGCTACTTTGCTATACCAGATGGACATTTAATCCGGCAGTGTTGACGAAAGTAATAGTACCCGGGGGAACTCACGGTGCTGCTGTTGGTCAAGCTAGTGGTGACCAAGCGTCAGGATCTGATGCAACTGGAGAAGCTCGAGATGGTAGTGGAAGTGCTTTTGCTGTTGGAGACGTCGTGCAAATTTGTGCAGACTTGGAAAGAATGAAGGTTATGCAACGAGGACATGGAGAATGGGCGGATGCTATGCTTCCAGTAAGTGTAATAGAAATAGTCAATGACAAAGATCTCATAAGAATTCAAAGTCGACTTTAACAAATATTATATGAAAGTTGCTTTTTCTTGAGATTTTTGCTCCTTTGGTATTAACAGAGACTGAAATATATTTATTTTGATATCGTAAGCTACTATTATGTAAAGTCGCTATAATTTAAGAGACCCTACGATTAATATGCATTCTGGACAAATTACGTGGAAGTAGCGACATGAAGCAGTCTAAGTGTTTACTGTTTCATTAGCCCTGCACTTGGGACCACTGTGTGGAGACTTCCTAAATTAACTAAGCCAGGGTTTCTGGGTATCATACCCATACTTTGTGTACTCATAGTATTTCCATGGTATGGTATCTCGTTCCCCTTTGCACAGTATTATTATATAAAAGATTTCATAAAAGTTTCTAGCTTCTAGAATTTTTCAACTCGAACTTTGGAATCAGAAGGTTTTGTGTTGAAGTAGAGTTTAGGGACCATTATTTTGTTCTACGTGTATTATGAACTATGGAATTAGTAAATTTGTTGACTGAAGTGTGCAGTATTAAAGATGATTAAAAGTTTGTATCCTGACTGACTTTTGTGCAGACTCTTGGGAGAGTAGGACGAGTCCAACAGATTTATCACGACAATGATCTGAAAGTTGAAGTTTGTGGAACTTGTTGGACGTATAATCCGGCTGCTGTCAATAAAGTTGCTTCATCTGATGGATCTTTGCCTGGGTCTTCCAGTGGAGGTATGTTACACAATACACATGGAAAATATGACCACCTGTTTAAACTTTCATTTTAGTCGTGCTTGAGGCTGGGTTGCTTTGAGATTTCTTCACTTATCTAACCCGAATTACTTTTTTTCCAGACATAATGAATTCAGAGGTTTTTAAATTGATAAGTTTTGTTGCAATGTATTATTGAACAATGTTTATCCTCCTGTCTTAAAAATAATTTTTTTGATCATTTAAATCAGTAGTGTCATAATTACTTGAATCTTCCTTCATTTAACCTTTGTTTTAAAATCAAATATTTGTCTATAACTTGAATGCTTTCAATTTACGAAAATAAAAGTTCCACCCAGTCATTTTTAGATTTCTATAATGCTGACCAGTTTCAGTTGCTGTAGAACAAACGTGTGCTTTGAAACTTTATTTTTTAAATTTCGTTATTGCTATAACTGAAATATTTTTTTCAGAGAGATTAAGCGCCTTGCTGAAAAAGTTGTTTGAGAATCATGTGACAGGGGATGTGAACGAGGAACTGGTAAAAGCTGCTGCTAACGGGGATTTCCAAAAATGCGAAGAAGTAAGTCAACTTGTTTGTGTTAATATGATGTCGACACGGTGCATGGTTCTAGGTTATAAAAATAGTATTTATGTCTGGAGAAATGAAAGGAAGATGGTTGGGTACGGGTCTCTGTAACTGGAGTAGTAAAGAACTCGTAAGTAATGTTTAGTGTTACAGTTGCAATCTTGATGTTCATTCCGACTAGTATATGTTTACAAATGCAAGTACAGAGAGATAATAGCTATCATCTTCAGAAGGAATGAAAGTCAGAAGTAAGTAATAGTAAGTAGTAATGATTGTGGGATATAATTTGCTCTGTGAACAGTTACTGAAGCGAGGCGAGTGCGACGTGAATGGAGTTTTTTCGGGACATACTGCATTGCAGGCTGCGAGTCAAAATGGACATTTGGAAGTAATTAGAATTCTTCTGAGTCAAGGAGCCGACCCAGAGATCGAAGACAAAGATGGGGATCGTGCCGTTCATCATGCGGCATTTGGAGATGAGCCTTCCGTTATTGAGATGCTAGCTCAGGCTGGAGCTGACCTCAATGTTAGAAACAAAAGACGACAGACGGCTCTGCATATTGGAGTCAACAAAGGACATCTTGGAGTCGTCAGAACTTTGTTACGACTTGGATGTCATCCGTCACTTCAAGTAAGTTTGTTCTTAGTAGTACTGACAAGAATTTTGTTGATGCATGGCCATACAGTCGAGCTATGTAAACAACCAACACGCGCTTTATCATGCATTTTGGAGCAGAATTAATTTTTGCGTTATAATTATTTTTGGCAATAACGATAAGCATCGTTGTCTGCCCTGAAAAGTAGAGATAAGAGTAAAGTTTTCAATGAAAATGGTCACATCTAATGTACCATTATTATGAAAGTGAAATTTCATTAGGAAAGGTTTTTTTCGTATCTAGAAATTGTTACATGATCTGGAGACGAAAGATAATAATATGTGCAATACAAGGCACTTGGGATTGGTGCTTAAGCAAGACTCTTTAAAAACTAATTATATGTGCTCTCCGACGTCAACTTTATTGCCTGAATCGTTTGTAATTTAAAACGGAAGGGCCATCCAGCTATCAAGTAAATTGCATGACATTAAGCTTTGTTTGTTGTAGTTTAAAATGGTAATTTTTGTAATGAATTCGCTTGAACTTATGATACGTATTCGTATACCATCTACGAACTAATTATATGATACCGGATGCACTCAGTTGTTCAAAGAAAGCGATATGAACGATTGTTTAAAGACCTTATTTTATGGAGAGGTGTAAATGCGCGGAAGGAATGAAATAACCTGTCATTCTTACAACGATTGTAAAATATATTTTGAATAGTTAACAGTTGCTGTGGCAGGCTACCGTGGTCAAGTCTTAAGGTTGTCGGACATCAACCTCATTACGCTTATTGAGTGTGAGCGCATTTTTCTTTTATCCCAGAGCAAACTTGCTTAGGATAAATGTATTCGGTGAATAGACAGAGACGACGGTGCCTCAGTGTAGTCCAGGAGTCTTCTCCTAAATAGCCTCCTTCATTAAATTGTAAAAACCAATGGGACTAAATTTTTTTGGCAGTAAGGAAAAAGAAACAAGAAAGAAAGAGACGAAAAGGATAAAGAGAAAGTAAATAAATGAAGGTTCAGTACAGTTCTATTTGAGTTCATGGGAGAAAGAAAGTGGAAACCTATCTTATCCATTGATGGTTGTAGGCTGAAGAAATGGGAGAGATGAGATGAGATGAGATAATCGTATTATTTTGGAGTGGAATGCACGACGATGTGCAGAAACTGAATGAAGAGAATGAGAGGAGAATGGGTATGATATGAGCAGACGAACTCAACTCTATAGTACCCACCTTAGGTTAACTTTCTAGTTAAGGTTTTCATCTTCTTCCGGTGATACTGCAGGATATTCTTATATACATATATAAAGCACATATATAGGTTTATATATGGATCAATTCGGTTGAAAGTAACTAGAACATATATAGGTTTATATATGGATCAATTCTGTTGAAAGTAACTAGGATTCCATTCAATCTAGGGGTAGTTTGGGTCTTCGGTCGTTGTCTCTAACGCTGTTGGATGAGATTGGATCACATCACATCAGATTCAATGTTTCGTACCATTGCAGAAATTGAATAGGGTAGGAAAAAACAATAATAATTCATTTGGTTCATCTTTAGGATATGGAAGGAGACACTCCTCTGCATGATGCTATATCGAAGAAGCGTGATGACATGCTGAGTCTCCTGCTAGATCATGGGTAATGCCTATACACTACGAACCAATCAAATAATCTTTTAGAATTCCTGACTTTCCTGTATAATATATTTATTTTGAGATTTCTATTGTATTTCAGTGCGGACGTGACATTGACCAACAACAATGGATTTAATTCACTTCATCATGCAGCCCTTCGCGGAAACCCAAGGTAAGAAAGATTCTATGGTATTCTTTCGTAGTTTTTATTTTTCAGAGAAACCATCATATCAAGCGTAATTTCAAGTTCAGACTTCAAACTAATGTTCAGTTCAGATACGTCGTCATACTCATGTGTATGATTGCTCTCATGTTGAAACGGGCGTTTCTGTAAGACAATATTTTCGTCCAGACTGTGCGTCTGGATGTGACATTCTGTCTGTAGAGGCGGACATATTTATGGTAGACATACACACTAATACTAATGCTTATAGGTATATAGAAGTATGGCAATGCCACATAAAATGATCTAATAAGCTTTACAGCCTACAGCAAAATGGAGAAGTTATATGAAAGGTAAGTCATTACGATACGGCTAAGAAAATTGTGACTGTTTCTAGAAAATCAAGAATGGGATTTCACGAGAGTTGGTGTTGTATACTAGTGTGTATGAGTGTAAGACCAAGAAATGTATATACCGCCAGCAAAAAATTATCAGTGTGCAGCCAACCTAATACTTGGTAAGATGTAATGAAGTCATGAATCATGGTACAAAGTGTAGATGCGTACAATTGGGTTGAATCCATGGTTTTGTTGTAGAGACTTAGTTTCGATACCCTTGCTGCCTACGAGATGCAATAGTTGGTCGAGGTAACAAATCTCTGCTTGACTGTCAAACGATATTAAATAGGAAAATGCATGAGAATATATGTGTTCTCTGTGTGCTGGAGAATCTTTTGGGACTTGATTGTAATTGCAGTGCAATGTCAGAGAAGGTGGAAGTGGTGGAGGATAGGTACCATATGCATCATTGTACCTTGTGAATGCTTCACCCCAGTTGCTTTACCCCTATTTGTGAAAAATGGTGGAAAGAATGAAGAAAATAGAGGTTTTGGGTATATCGGCAAGGAGTATTGGTTGACTCTCCGTAGTTTTGGGACGCGTCGAGTCGAAGAGTGAAGAGTTTTTGCAGAGCTCTTCGGTCTCGTCGTCGATTAAGAAAGGCGGAAGGATGGATTGAGGAACATTCATTTCATTTCATTGGATTTCAAGATGGACTGACAAGGAGAAAAAGAGTTGGAAGTGGAATCGAAATCGAATAGGGATTGGCTCGGGGACTTGGCTTGGCTCCGGCTAAGATGAGACGCTGTTAAATGCAGACGTACTGCTACTACTACTACTGCACTGTATGCACTGACTGCCTATAGATGTACTTATAGGTAAGTATAGAGAATGCCTTGTGGAGCAAAGACTAGACCTAGAGGATGATATTGCATTGTGTGTGCGAGAAAGTGAGTGAAGAGTTAGCAAAAGGTTTCTCCTGTCGTGATGTGATGTGGTTCGTTCGTTTCATTTCGTTTTCGTTTACGGAGAAAGCTTGGTTGCTTTTTGCCTTTTACCTTCTTCCCTCGACGGGTTGCTTGGCTCAGGTTCACTGAATTTTGGTCTCCACTGTGAATTGTGAATTGGGAAAAGTAGAACCGTGTGGCCCTAGCTCTAGTAAAGAGATGTGAAGAGAGAAAAGGCAAACTGATATTAAGTTGCATGTCGGTTTGCTGAAGCAATACCGTGTATGTACTCTTCTAGCTCTGTGTATGTATATGTAAGTTGTTGGGTTGGTTGCTCCAGTAGATTTCTTGCTTATCTTGGTAGGTATGTACTATGTACCGTGACCATGTGTGTACACTAACTAAATGTGTTAGAGCTGCCAAGATGGATTGAAAATGCCCGCGGTGGTGGTGAACGAAGAGACGAGATAGACAGCCTCAGTGAGCAGAGCAGACACAATCTGGAAGAAGAAATTTTTAAACTTGTCTTTCATTTTTTTTTTTAGGTTTTGCGGTTAAAG
This sequence comes from Novacerus sp. FZ-2019, assembly GCA_036851875.1. Taxonomy (NCBI): domain Eukaryota; kingdom Metazoa; phylum Arthropoda; class Collembola; order Entomobryomorpha; family Tomoceridae; genus Novacerus; species Novacerus sp. FZ-2019. Next base: position 7,680 of record JAAXYV010000581.1, read on the forward strand.
TGAAAAAATAGGAATCGAGTTGAGTTGAATTGAAAGAACTGGGATGGGAAACCATTCTTTTTCTTAGCACGTCAAACTGCATGTTTGGTAGTTTCAATCGAAGGCGAACTATTTGAGGTTAGCTTCTAGGGTATTCCATCCATACTGCATGGAATGGAGAGAGAGAGTGTGTGTGTATGTTAGAGTAAAAGTAGAAGTAAGGCAGAGAAAAGTAAGAGGAAGAAAGAATGGCAAGAGGAAGCAGGAGGCGAGCAAGTATAGAACAGAGCCATCGAATTTCCTCGGGTCGCTTGGTCGTGCCAGATGAACTGCAGTTCCCTTTTGTTACGAATTTCGATTCTGTTTGTGTGTTCTATTCTGAAGTCGATACTGTGAGCTGTGGATACCCGGCACATACCTATGTTCAGAATAATACATAGCATTCAAGTTTGTACGTAGTCCAATGCTTTGGTGGTACTAGAATATAAGAGAAGGAAAACTGAGTATAAATGCCACAAAAGGAAACGCATAATAAACTTGAAGCTATTAGCCAGCAACGCAAGCGGCATAGTTTCCAGACAGACGTAATAGTGTATGAGTCTGGCTGTCCATATTGGAGAAAGTACACTTTTTCATTTCTTTTCAGATGTCAGAAAGGAAAAATCAGGAACATTCTGAACACGATGTCCTTACATGGTTTTCTGTGGATGTATTTGAGTTGCGGAAGTCCCCTGTAATGTTTTCATTGGTTCTTTGCTCTGTTCGTAGTAGTTGTATGTATTATTTTCCTTCGATAAGGTTGAAGGTTTGTTCAGGGTAATGTAATGTGAACGTTATGTTATGTTATTTAATGCAATGCTATGAAATGTGGTCGAGTCGAGGTTTGGAATTCGAATGAAGAAAATTTATTCTGCCCTCCTCTTATTGCCTAGGTTGACTGAGGATAGAGCAGAGTCGAGTTAGAGTAAAGAGAAAGGTAAGAAATGGATTTGAAATTTGAAATGGGAGGAAGAGGAAGAGGGCACGTATCGGTTTAGTTTAGGTTGTGACGGAAGGCAAAGTATTAAGAACGGCAGACTAGGTAGGTTGTGTAGTAAGGCTTTCAACTCCCAGGAAACTTACTGAAAGAGAGAGAGAGAGAGAGAAAGTACAGGCCTACAGCTAAACACAGCTTTAGATTGAAGCTGGAGCGAGCTAGAGCTAATCTAAACTACTGTATACCTTCTATTTGTACTTGACGGTGTTTGTATTGAATGCTAACTTTGTTTATTCAGTTTGGAATCGGGAATAGTAAGTAAAATAAAGTGAAGTAGTAATGCTAATGTTCCGTAATGCAGTACATTGGGGTCGGACTGGATTGTGTGGTGAGAGTGAGAGGAAAGCTTCTTCTTTGCATTTCTCTCTCTCTCTCTCTCTCTCTCTGTCTATGTGTCTTCGTTCTGTGCTTTTATTTCTCAATGTGCTCTCTGTGTGTTTCGGTCCTCTCCGGTTTCCTAATGCTGATGAGCCCCTCAAGGAGACAAGACAAAACAAGGGATGACAAAGAGCGATGTTGCTCCAATGTCTTTCTCTCTATCTTGCAGTTAAATTTAAGAGCACAGCTTCTCCTCTTATAATTTTATCTATCTCCTTCTATTGTCCTCATCGTAGTACTTTTGTACGTAATGTGTGTAGACGACGATGAACTTCTACTTTGTTCTTTTCGAGAAATGGTAGAGTGCTGCCCGAGATTTACGTCTTACGAGTAGGCCAGGGTAAAACTGAATGTTTTGTTCGAGAGTAAAAACGGGGAAAGAAACTACAAGTAGTTTAAATTATGCTGAAGTTGTTATTGTGTGTATGTGAATGTTTATTCACTCACATTCATTTGGTTTTAATATTACTGCACGCAAATTATGCTTATCTATGTCTATAAATATTCTCTTAGTTTGATATACTTATGGTTTGTTGGGTGAAGCTTTAAATAGTTTTCTGTATTTGTGCCGTGGTTGTATATTTACAATAACTTGTTCCATACATATCCCATAGAGTAAGTATAGTCTTTTCATTACTATGAATACAGATAGCATAGCCATTCTCTTATATTATTTCGTTGCCATCTCATTCCCGCTTTAAAATGAAAGGAAATCTTGTGATCTTTGTAAAAGAAAAGGAAGGAATTTGTGGTAAATAAATATAAGCTTTATTTTTGTACTTTTGTGTGGTGGTATTTATATTTTTATACATGGAAGTAATGGGTTCAATGAATTGAAATATTTCTGTTACGGGAAAAGTAGTGATTTTTGGGTTGACTTTATAGAGGAGAGTGAAGATTGTTCAAAGTGCTAATTTTGTCTCCAAGGACAGATTGTTTTAGTCAGACATGCAGTCAAGATGAGGATGGCCTGACTGAAAACTAATGCATGCTGCTACATGTAGTTGATAGTTATAGTGCACATATGTGCGTACGTATGTATGTATAAAGTGACAAAGGGAGGAAGCAGTAACGACGTGCTTACTTACATTAGATTAAATTACATTACATTACATTAGGTACAACCATACGGAGATGTACATTGTGAAGTGAGGTTAGAAAAGCAAAGGGTCGGACTGGCTGGTTGAGTTGAGTTAAAGTTTCTTTGCCACTGATGTTGACAAGAGCTTCAGCCACTGAAGCTAATTCGACGGATGACAAAAGTGGGAAGTCAAAGGGCAGTAAATGAGGAAGGATTGTGTTTATTTGTATGGGGAGCGAGGCGTTGTTCATTTTGTCTCTTTCCTGCTGCTTACTGGGTAGAGCCGTAGCTCCTCTCTTATTACGGCGTGCCAGTCTCGAGCGTGTATATCTAAGTATTCTCGTCGTGCCGAAATGTTTTTGTACCGGGAAAGGTTTAGTTTAGTGAGCTAGAGAGGCTTTACTCCTGAGTGAGTGAGTGTGAAAGACGGAGACGAACTCAGATCTATTTATCTTCGTTACTCGATTGCCATGCCTTCGTCTATAGGTTAAGAAAGTAGGTTTTGTCATTCTAGTAGCTTCTGCTGCCACTGCCACTGCCACCACTACTACTACTACTGCTGTTGTTACAGAACTATAGAGGTAAGTCTCTGGTCTACAGCTGAAACTCAACATTAAACTGAAGCTAAACTCAACTCATGACGATTGTTTCTCTCTTCCCGTCTCTTATGGATTTCCTCGTCTCAACTTGCGTCTAGAAAAGAGAGAGAATCGGACTTTGCTAACACATTATTGGTTCCTGGCTCTATGATTACTTCTCGTGCTATAATGCTGTAAGTTTTAGTTGGATATATAAAAGGAAACGGTTGCGAATGTTGGGATAGATGGATCGTTAATAGGTTATATACTGGCACTGTACAGTACTTGCAACGGATGTACGACAGGTCTCCTATATATTGTGTCAAACACAGGTTCATTGTTTTACTTTACTTTCCTTGATTTTTAAAGGACACAAGCTGGGGAGAGGAGGGAGAGAATTTGATGGGAAAAGAAAGGATTTAATAGGATCGAACCAGATTGGTTGGTATAAAGTTGGGTTGAGTTTATACTGTGGTGATATGGTTACCGTTCCATACTTTGTTGGCAAATGTCGATAGAAAACTGTCTGACTTGACTTGAGCTTTGCTCGATAGTGTCAGAACGGTTAAATGAACTTTGAATGGATGTGGACGAAGGAGAGAGAAAGAGAGTGTGTGTGTGTGAGTGTGTGAGAAGAGAGGGAGAGAGAGACCAAAAAAAGTTTAGGTTACTTGACTTGCCGACTGGAAGTAAAGTAAAGCCATATATAGAGTAGAGTGGAGGAAAAGAGAAAGGTGCTAATGGAGTCAAGTCAGGGCGATATTAAATTAATTGTAAGGTAAATATTGGTTATGCTGAGGCTTTATGTAGACTTTTGATAGCCTCAGCTACAGCGGAAGGGAATGCAATCTATGGTTGAGTTGGTTGGGTGGTAGGTATAATAAAGCACCAAGCTACAAAGGTGTAATTGATGGATGAACTGGAAGTGCTGAAAATAGATTGGTTGGTTCCCTTCAAGCAGTTTCATTTTCATACATATAGATTTACATTGGTTATAATTGGTAAAGAGAGAGAGGGAGAGATAGAGAAAGCAGTTCGTT
>JAAXYV010000582.1:0-11770 GCA_036851875.1 Novacerus sp. FZ-2019
CTTCCCTTGTGTACTACATCAGTGCTGATACGATACTGGCTTTCAAGGTCATTACTGTGCCTCGCCTTCTAAGTGACCGGTGACGCCAAGTGAGACAATCTGGTTCAGACTGCTGCCTACCGCAGAGAAACTGAGGGTAAGGGACTTGCTCACTATAGTGTACAGATTGATAGTTGGAATTCTGAGACAACCTTGAAATAGTGTACAACCAATCATAAGACTTGGATCCCGCCTACTGAATCCGACCCACATTGCCTCCCTGTGTTAAGTGGTTATAGCAGGAGCTCGGTATGCATATACACCCCTGCTATAAGAACGATCTTACAGTTCTTGCCCGTTATACTCTGCACAGACCAGTATTGTACTGTAAATTTCAATTGCAAAGCATTGCTTGCCTGCCCGGGGTACTGAAAAGGAATAAAAAATGCAGACATTCCTTCTTTGTTTATACTTGTGATCTGATGGACGATAAACCACAAACGACAAAGTTATTTTGATCAGCTGGAGGAAAGACCCACCAGAATTCAAGAGAATCATGCGCAGGGATAGAAATAAAGAAATGCAAGTTGAGTATATGAGCAATCATATAGCTCAAGATTGCTATAGATTCCCGGCTATGGTTTACACTATTATAGATTTTCGGCACTATGAAATGAATAGTACAGTACTATTCTTGGGAGGAAGACATAAGGCATAGGTATTAAAGGAACATATGGTAAAGCTGTCCAGTCCAGCCAGATTAGATGTAACGATCACGACTTAAGGAAGGGAACATCACAGGGACCCATATAAAAATTCAACGGGACTTTCTGCTACCCTTGTCTTACCGATGCCTTTTAAGAGTCTGTCGTTTCGCCGTGGTGATTATGAGTTCTGTTCCTTGCACGCCAGCTCATCTGCTCCTGTCTTCATGTCCTGCCTCGAGTACATCCTGCTCATTTCTGCTCCTACCCTCCGTACTCCATGAAACATTTGCTTTCAATATAGACTGTAGCAAGAAATTTATATCCTGATCATTTCTGCTCCCTATACTCCATGATCCATTTGGTTTCATTGTATCTATTCAGTAGACTATATAGCGAGCAATTTGTATAGATACTGAGAAATTCTTATATCTTTTCCAGACGGCCATATAATTCCATATAATTCCAATTTCCTTTTCCATATAATTCGTCAGTGGTATAGTCTAGGAACTATACCTTCCCATGTATTGGGAAGAATTAGGAGTAATACAATAATTTCTACTACTCCTCAATACATGGGAGGGTATGGCTACTAGGCTATACTGGCGAAGTATATTAAGTCTGGAAAGATATAATAATTTCACAATATTACACCTAATAATCATCCAATACATAACACGAGTATAGTAAATTCTCTGCGTACGTAAACTCCATTAATGCTCCCCAGCAAGACCTTTACTACTATACTGACTGAACGTCGAGTCGACGTTGACTGGAATTCCACGAGCTCACATACATATAAACTGCATCCTGTTGTTTTTGAACATTCAGAGTTCAGACGTATTAGGTTCTATGCAATTCTACATAATGTAGCTCTGGGTCCTTCTCTTCCTTTGTTTTACGAAGTATGAAGTAACTAAAAATTACAGACTTAATTTGTGTTCGTTTGTGAAGTGAATTGGTTGCAGTTAAATTAGGTTAGATTTACTTGTCACATAATATGACAGGAGTTGCTTAAAATCTTTTGTAATGTCCTAAAATGACACGCACTTAATTCATATTTCGGTATACCCTTCATTAGTAGAGATTGTAGACCAGGCATCGTCCCATCGTCAAGTAGTATACAAACCTATAAACTAACCATCAATTATGCGATCAAAATAATAAGTTGAAGTGTCTAGTGCCCTCTCGTCTTCAACTATCACTATTGGTATCCCTCTGTTGTGACCTCTGTTTATGATTAATTATTGATTGTGAAACATTTCAAGAGAGAAATTTTGTTAATTTTAACCCATAATTTGGAGTAAACTTATATAACCCTACCCACGAGGGTGTGGATTGAAAGGCGGGCGGCTCTTTTTTCTTTTAAAGTAAAAAAGAGGTCGTGCTTGATTCGTATCCACAGACCTAGAGGGGATCGGCCGTTTATTCCCTTACTGCTATCTGGTCTTTAGTTCGTATCGCAGTACCGACACCGAGTATACCGACAGACAGTCAGCGAGTCAGCACTCACTCAATAGTGCTATTTATCGTGTGAGTGTTAGGAATACGATCCCTAGCCTGGCTTTACCTCGACATACTTTTGATTTGACTGAAAGTTTAGATTTCCCATTCAAATCGTAAATGTATGGTGAAAAACTACGCTGTTTTTTATTATATTATATTTTTATTGCTACAGTTGGAACTACTTAAAGGTGTTGATTTTGTATGTAGGTCTACAACGCCACTGCCTCAATGAGTTAATTGTCTCTTTTTAAATAGGATAAGTAGTGATTCATTTTAATGTAGGTATGCCTTTATAATTTTAAGAAAAATGTAAGTCGTGCAAAAGTCTAGCAATCGATTTCATTAATACTTTCTGACCCATTGAACCCACAGTACAGTTGTCAGTCATCAGTGACTGACTGAGTATTGAAGTCTCAGGTAGAAAACAGGGTAGACACGAATACAAGGAAGTCAAAATTAAATAGATGTTTACTGTTTACAATTTGCATTATTTATCTAATCATAAAATAAATTCTTACTGTATACTAACCTGGTTATAAGACTGAATAAAAGTCATGATAATTGTGGCGAGAAATTAAATCTGTTTGAAACATGAGACTCCCTTGCTCTGTAATTGTTATAAATAATTCAAGGCATTGCACTTCATTTGTGCGTTGCTATATAGTCATATAAATCCAATTTGATATTTATGCCATAATGTCTGTGGGAGGAAGGAATGTTTGTTTTTGTTTACATTCAAAGCGATCTAGTAGGATATAGCTATAACGTGGAATGTATATGCTGAATGCACACGTGCGGCACCACTATTTAATGTCACTGTAGTCAGTTTTGCTAGTCTAATATATATGCTGTAGATGATAGGACGGAGAGGTATTGCTCATTTTTTGTGCTAATTAATTTAATTTGATATACCTAGTGTGAGGAAAGGAGTTGAGAGAGTTGACTGGAAGAGCAAAATATTTGCATCAGTGTTTCGGTCTATACATATATAGACAGATGGAAGAATCAGGAGCAAGCAGAGGAGCCAGCATGTACCCGTACGGATAAGGAGCTTAAAACCAAAAGTGACTCTGCAAAGCCAGACCAGGAGGGCGATTTTTTTTTATCTCGGATTTTCTGTTCACGCAGCGGCAGGGAGCGCAGCAGCAGAAATGAGAAAATCATGATAAAGGAAGGAAGTCAAAAGCAGGCAATTGGGATTGAAATGGGAAATGGGTAGGTCGTCTCTTGTGTTCTCGTTGTGACTCGGGTTCTAAGCTCAAACCTCACCATTCGGGTTGGATTCTTGATTCTCATGTTATTGAACTGAAGTGAGAATTCCCTATCGGATAGTTTTGTTAGTGTTGCTGAAATTGATGTGCTATACATATTATCAACTATACTACGCCTATACTCTTTACACAATTCCTTATTTGAGAATTGAAAAGTTGCATTACTACACATGTACATCTGTAAAGCTCAAGTATTGAAGTCAATCGGGGACTATTCTATTCTGTCTGTTCAGTATTCGATTCTGTTCTCTATCGCAACTCAATCCCATCCTCATCTCATCTCATGCATCTTTACTCAATTCGATGATGTTGGGTTAGGCGAAATCTCAATGGGTGAACTGAACTGCGAATGAGTCAGTCTCTCCAATTCAGTCAGCCACAGTCAGTGTTCAGTGAAGTGTGTCACAGTCACATCACACCAAGAAACGAAATCAAGCTCCAAAAAGTCAGTCTGGCGAAAGAGTCGGTTCTTCTATGTAGTTAGCATTATGTACAATTATCAATGTTCAATTGAACGAACGGATGTTAGTTGGAAAGCTCAAACCAAACTTTAAATTCAGTACTCGGTGATAGTGTTGGCACAAGTCAAATAGTCACCTTTTGATACATCAGTGTAAAACGTCATGGTGAATGTAAACCAATGTCCAACCAAACAAGGGATGAAGATATAGTGTAATCGCGATCGTAAATATTAAATATGCAACGCAATGTGTTGGTGGGTAATAATAAATGGAAGTGAGTGAACGCAATTAGTTTTGTACTCAGTGTTGGGTGACTGTTATGGTAGTATGGTCGGTGTATTAATGGCCAATTCTGTAGTTGTAGGATAGGAAAATATCTGGCAGTAAGGAAGGGAGCCTCCCAGAAGATCCGTTATTCGCATAAATTCTCAACAATGCTGAATGCACTGCACTGTACACTTCTTTGTCATTTAAGTGCAGTACGGGCGGATTGATCCAAAGTTCTGCATGTAATCCAAATGAAGAATTAGCGTTTCTTAATTGATTAAATAATTTGTGTTTTTTGTAAACACTAAATTATAACGAGGACACGTGATCTGTGAAAACCTTTCCAACTTTTAACACAATGCTTTGTTGTGACAGCAAGAAGAATATTTATATTGTAAAGAAGCAGTAGTAATACTACTCTGAGCTTCTTTATCAATCATTTCTCTTCTCCTGTCTTCTCTTTGACGAGTTATCATTGAATTTCGTCAACTTTTTATACCTAATATAATGGGTAAGTATATTCATCCTTATAAGTTAATTTGTAGTCTTATAACTCATTTATAACATTATTTTTCTTCTGAAAATCACTCTTTACTACATATTTGTATTTATGTGCCGTTTTATTAATAAGTTATGCCAGATAAACCACAGTTTTGTTCTGTTTGTTTATGTAGACTAAATTTATTCCAGAAATTATTCCCTTTAAGGCAGTATTAACTTTGTTGCATCGAAATTGTGCATGTTTAAAGAATATCTTTATACCTATACAACATTTAATTATGGGTTGATAATTAATTGTTTTGTAATGTCGAAACATGAACATAAGACAACAAATAGCAGACAAGTTTATTTCACTAATTCAAATAATTTGACAATGGTAGATGTAGATGGGACCTTGTCGAAAATTGAAAGCAGTGGTGTCCAGTAGGATTTGATAAAATTAAAAAACAGGATGAATAATAATCATAAATTTGGCAATTCATTTTATTATTGATGATCACATTGATTTATAAAATAAAACAGGAGGGAAATCGAGTAAGAATAATGTGCCGGACAGCAAAACCATCCGGGCCGTGGACAACCGGTACGCTCCCGGCGACGCATTCCAAAGGTCAGGAGTGGTCGTGGCCAGTACAAAAAACTGCGATATCATCCGAACGCCTTGTGAGTAGACTTAAATTTTATTTGGTTTTCTAACGCGTATGGATGAAAAAATAAAACGTAAAAATCAAAGTCTGGATTGATAGATAGATTGTATTATTTTATTTATTTATCAGTATTTGATACAGCAGAGTTGAGTGATTAATTAATATTGTTTTATTATTTGACAGCACTGAGTACATTCGGCCAAGCAAGCAACAGCAATAAATGCAAGACGCTACCACAACAACTATCTTTTCAAAAGAATCGTGGGGATTCGTTTGAATCAGCGAATAATGGCTTCATCCGAGGTCATAGTAATAGTCATAATCACGCTCATGTGTCTACACCGAATGGTACAAGCAGCAGCAATACATTTCTGCAACATCACCAACAATCGCAACAGCAACAACAAACCTATGGAAGTGGTGTTGGACTTTCAGGAAAAAGTCTTGTTGCTCTTTATGATTATAACTCCAGGCATACTCGGGATGTGGCTTTTAAAAAAGGCGATGTTCTGGAAGTTATTAATGACACGTAAGTATAGTTCGACAGATATTTATTTTCTGTATCTTACAATTCTAATTTTGTCAAATTATGTCAAAAATATAAGATGTATTATGAACCTTCAGTTTATGGCTTCCTTGTTTTAACATCTTTTTCCCGGGTTTGGCTCTGTATAGTGTTTATCTGTGATATACCTGAGTTCTAAGCCATTATATTGAATTCTTGTAAGTTTAATCAGAGAAGACTGTTGTACTGAAATGAATTCTGTACTTAATTGCAGCGATCCTGATTGGTGGAACGTGTACGTAATACGAACGGGAGAAACCGGTTTTGTCCCTAGAAATTTCGTCGCTGTGGATAAATCGATTGAATCTGAAGAGTAAGTAAAGTAGGGCACCCCATAATATATTATAAAAGGATAAGAGCCGAGAAGAAGGTATTTCTTTTAAAAGTTATTTATTCTTTTGTCCTCGTGGTATTGGATAGTATCTTCCGTTCAGCAAAGAAGAAATGTCAAATGAATGTTTTTGTGCGTACTAGAGCTCTTTTGAATGTTTTTTTCTGTGCAAAATGCTAAATGAAATGTATTCTATTTTATCTTGCATGACTGCAGCTGGTTTTTCGGAAAAATTTCACGTAGAGAAGATGAAAAGATGCTGATGGGTGAAGAAAACCCAAGAGGGACATATTTAATCCGGAACTCTGAACAAAATCCTGGTGCATTTTCACTCAGTGTAAAAGATTGGGAGCAAGATAAATCCTACCATGTGAAACACTACAAAATCCGCCCATTGGATAGTGGAGGTTACTACATCACCACCAGATTACTATTCCAATCTCTAAGAGAACTGGTTCAGTCCTACTCAAGTAAGTTCATATGGAAAAAACAAATGTTAACTTTGCCAAGCGTACACCTCATATTTTATATATTTTTGTAGGAAACGCACAAGGATTATGCCATGTTCTAACTAGAGCTTGCCCAAAACCGTGCCCTCAAATGTGGGACTTGTCTCCAGAAACAAGAGATCAGTGGGAGATTGATCGAAGTGAGCTGCAGTTCAGTCGAAAATTAGGATCAGGCAATTTCGGAGAAGTATGGTATGGTAAGTCGACATCCTCCTTTATGCATTCTAATCCTATTAGACTTCGTGTAATATAGTCTATATGGGATGAAATCCGGACGTTATGTCAATCAGTACTTGTCTTTTGGCTAGTGTAGTGATGTAGAATTTAGATGAAGGGACCTAAATGTATCTAAATTATTAATATAGTCTGAATTGTCAGCGAGTCAACGAATATCTACAAAGTGTTTACTATGATTCTAGTATATATCTTGTTTTCATTATTTCCTTTGGGTACCAATTCGGTTCAAAAGGGTTTATGTGTATTATTCATTCTCTCCCAGGTAGGTGGCGGAATGGAATGGAAGTAGCAATCAAAACCCTCAAGTCAGGTACGCTGATGTCATCCGGTGCTTTTCTGGAAGAAGCCGCTATAATGAAGAAATTTCGTCACGACCGACTAGTGGCTTTGTATGCTGTTTGTTCGAGGGAGGAACCCGTTTACATTGTTACAGAATACATGCGAAATGGGTCATTGCTAGAGTATTTGAGAAATGGAACTGGACAAAATATTGAAGAAATGGATCTCGTTTATATTGCCGCTCAAGTAAGCTAGTTTATGATTTGCAGTTTCGCTCACCGTGCTTTTCTTTATTGTAAAATGTTCTGGGTAGGAAGCTCTTGAAGTGATATGCTCTTTGATGTACAAAATTAAAAACCGTCGAAATATGACTGATACTCAGACGTGAACCTAAATTGAGTTGAATTCTGCACTTCTGTTTAAGATTACCCTAGTCATTTCCGATGTTGCTTTATTAATTGTAGTCACCTTATTACTGAGAACTCAATCATGGTACTAAAATTAAGTTCATATCCATCTTTAGGAATTATCTTCCTCAAATCACCAGAGGAATATTATAATTATTTCAACCATTTAAGCAACACTTGAATTCTTCAAAAGTAAAATTTTATCTGTGGGCATGACGGAAAAGGGGTATCCGAAATTTCGATATACTGGGCATGTACGATTTTTCATGTCCAAGTTCTGTTACCTATCTTCTAAATATTTATAAACGATCATACATTTTGGGCAAGTACACTTTCCGTGAGAACATCCGGCCGAGTCAAGCATTTTATAAAGTTTTTCTACTATCGTAGAAGATCATTGAATTAATTTTATTTCTAATTGACTTGGTGCAGGTTGCTAGCGGAATGGCATACTTGGAAGAGAAGCAGCTAGTTCACCGAGATTTAGCTGCACGAAATGTCCTCGTTGGAGATAATAATCTCGCGAAAATCTGCGACTTTGGATTAGCTCGTGTGATTGTGCAGGACGATGAGTATTGTCCTCGCCAAGGTTCTAGGTTTCCCGTAAAATGGACATCTCCAGAAGCTATTTTGTATGGACGGTTCTCCGTCAAGTCAGATGTGTGGTCGTATGGAATACTGTTGATGGAGTTGTTCACCTACGGACAGGTGCCTTATCCGGGTAAGTATACAAACCTCCTGATTTGTTAATGTTTTATCAATGCCTGAGAGGGATACAACTTGTCTTGCGTGCATTTGACTATGCCTCATATAACTTCATAAATTATTTAGATATTTATGAAGTCTATGCTAATGCTATCAGTTATGCTGGCTAGGCTGATGACGCGATGTTTAGAAATTGTAGACTAAAAGTGTATGTTTCTCTAGCGCTTATTTTCGTTGCTGCGTTAACAACTAAGTAGTAAGTAGAAGTCGCTCACAGAACTGTATTACTTATTTCATGCGTAGGGATGAACAATCGGGAAGTGATGGACCAAGTGAGCAAGGGCTACAGAATGCTTCAGCCGTCAACGGGACATGTTTCAGATGCTGTTTACTCAATAATGCTCCGCTGTTGGGACGTCGATCCGGATCGTAGACCTACCTTTGAATTCTTAAAGCATTTCTTCGATGACTTTCCAGTAACATCGGAAATCCCTTACCGAGAAGTCAAGAACAAGATGCCTGTTCATTCATAATGAAAGCATAGTCATCTCAAGTGCTGTGAAGTGATTACCTATATGTAAATGTATAGTATGTTTTTATTAGTCATCCAACCCCAGTCAAGCAATTCACTCAACCCGATGTGGTTCATGTTTCACTCATCACTCCTGCAGCTTGGGTACAGTTTCATATATATATATACACTAATACCGTTACGTTTATTTTGTAATGAATAATGCATGGTATCTAATCTACCCTATGCACTATTATTGCACTTCTACTACGCGCAATGCGTTATAAACTTCCATGTTCTTGTTCTCAGAATCGTAACTATATTATGTCTCTACTATTCTCTTCGTCAAACTAAATCTAGTTCAAAGTTATAGGTACGATGTACGAATACCTATCTATACCTAATAATTTAATCGGCTATTTTTTGATAGCGGTGCAGGGTGCAAATTTTACAAATAAATAAGACATTTTGCAAATAAGCTCAAAATCGATTAAGCTTGTCATTGTACTAAGACCCAAGTAAAATTTGAACTATTTGCTAAGTTGTCAATGTTTATTAGATGTTTTTTAAGAATCTTTTTGTTAGTTGTTCATGTTTTTTGTTATTGCTATTTTACTAAACCTTTTCTGTTGTGTACTGTTTTGGAAGGTTCAACGCCAAACAATGTTTTATCAAATCCAGATATACAGTGCAAGACATGCAATGAATAGAACTATTCATTGTATTTAATAAGTTGGTATTGGTTTGAGAGAATTAGGCTATATTAGTTAATTAAATTAAATAGAATCTTGTTGTGAAAGTTTGAACTTTTCAGTATTAGTCAGTCAAGAGGAGTTACCATTGAATTGAACCAATAATCCTACATACCTTTCTCGTTTTAAGATATATCCTGACATTCTCTACCACAATATCTGTGTGGCGGAATGTCGGGGCAGTGTATTGGAGAGATATGAGTCAGAATTACTTAAAGTCAATGTTCAATGCAACATGATGCCATTCGAATTGGCGGAGTACGGTAAAAATGTACATTGACTAGGCGCAATGTATGAAAACGTCATGAGCATTAAACTCTAATGCGACGGAAATTACTAAACTAGGTATTACAACGAAATAACAAATTGTGTGACGATTCATTGTTTTCTTATATAAGAGGCGAAATTCTGAGTATTCAACATTCAAATTATATTCTTCGTCGAAGCTCTAAAAAGTCACCATACTCTTTTAGAAATCAGAAGAGTTTATATTCTTTGATCACACAAAATAATTTCGGACTGTAACCACCATAATACAAAAGGACAAGTATTTGTTCCGAGTTTTGTATGAAATTAAAAATATAATAAATTATTGGGAAAATGTATTAATGCATTAGCTATTAAAAATTCAAATGAAAGTTTAAAAATATAAATGAGCTACAATGTGAACAAATATTATTACTACGTTAAGTTACGTTATGTAGGAAATGCAATATTTGGGGTTATGCATCACAAGGATATTGAATTAAGTTATTTAATAATTTTTCGCGACGTAATGGGATATTTGTATTAAACGTATGGAAACCGTAAACCTTTTTATATTAGCTGACAGTGTAAACATCTGAAGGGTTGAAACTGATTCAAATTATAGTAATTGAGCTAAAAATCAAAGCCATGAATAAACAAATATTCGAATAGGTTATGATGTTGAATGACATTTATGAATATAATTATACTGTACAAAAATATATCTGTAAGTAGTAAACTAATTAAATGTAAGTACTCGCCATTTGCGCATTATAAAAAACAATTCGTAGGTTAACACCAAACGTACAACGCATTTAGCTAATTAGTTAATGTTTAGTTTAAGTTAAGCATAAAGTTTTGAAAGTTTCAACGATGAGCTGTTATGAAAATATTCAAGCATTTTTGCCTAAATGTTTTCAACGTGATTGGTGATTCAATTATTTTGTTAGCTATCACCTGCAATATCCGTGCATGTTTGCATAGCCATTGTCTTCTACCATGCAAGTATCATATTGTATAATTTAGAAAAAAATACTATTATCGATAGGTACAGTACGTTTATTTGTTACCCTCCATGTTCTGCTATTGTGAACTGACTATAGTTATGATACCTATCTACTTGAAATAATAATAATTTCAAGAGTTCGTGCTAATACCCAAAAAAAATCTTGTTATAAGCTTGTAAGTCATAGATATTGTAACGTTAAGTGGAAGAGAAGAGTGTCTATGTATATGTAATAGCAAAATAAAATGCATTTCAGTTAGGTTACCTATTGTTTTCATAGTTTAAGCGTATAATAATATTTGTGTTGCTAGTTATGCTGAAACCGAGTTTGTTTACCAAGCTTATCTAGTCTTACAGTCATTTTGTCTATGTTTTTAATAAGCAACTAACAAGGGATTGTCTCCGCAAGTATTATAATTTCTCCCTTTATACTGCGGTTGATGTGGCACTATACTTCGTATTTGTAAAGTCAAGTGATGTGGTATTGTAAGCATTGCAATGAATTTCGGACTTTAAACTGTTAAAATATTAAATGGTATGTAAGTATTTGTGTTTTTCTGTTACTACGTTTCGCTTGCACAGAGAATTTGAAATCTCTGCTGCTTCATCAGATCCACTTGTAATTGTCATACCCTATAAATTCCAAAATTCTGTATCAATCTTTTCCTATTCTATTCTACTGTATTGTTAAACTGTATTCGTTCTTAGTATTGCATCGTAGTGAAATGAAGCTATTTGTATTTGCGGTTTCAAATTTTTCGAAATAGTTTTAGACTTTGGGGAAGAAGGTGTATTCTTTTCCGATTTACTTGGAAGACCAAAATGAATCTTCCCTAAGGTACAATCTACGTGTACCCGTTGAACGAATATTATTTGAATGTCGTAC